>BLKR01011399.1:0-33187 GCA_011170035.1 Teleogryllus occipitalis
CATTTCCCAGTGAAAATACATAGAACGAACTTGGTGGTCAAGGGATATGACCTTCCCAACACAGACTACATTTCAGTATCGTCAGAGTTCGAAGGTGGTTTGTTGGCCGCCATTCTACGAATCTATCAAAACCTTGAATTTTGCACGACCGTCTGTACAGGGAGAACGTAGTGGTTTATTAAACGGAAACGGGCCATTCGAGGTATCTAATGTGCACTCTTTGAAAACGTTTAACCATTATAAACTATCCCTAAGAAAAATACCAAATAAACAATGTTAAAGGTCACCAGCTTAACATTGCCTTTACTATTTGAATGTTTTCAACATCCCCAAAACCAACAGAAAACACATGTTTTTACAGGTTATTATAAAACCAATTCAATAAATATAAGCATTTATTCACGTTATTATTTTTAAAACACTGAAATATCTACGATGTTATTTGATTCATGTCTTCATCGAAGATCTGAGATTAAAATACTGATAAGCAGAGAAAATTAAAGTAATTGTGAGGGATTGATGAAGTTGAATGATCAAATGAAAAACAATGTTTCTTGCTTCATATAATGCTATCGTGTTTAACAGACATGTAATTACATGTGATACCTATATTTAAACATCCAAACTAATGAAAATTTTCAAAATTAAAACCATCAATAAAACGTTGATTCATCAGCAAGAATTATATTATTAAATACTTTTTTGAGGTTCATGTGCTCCTGTGTGAATAACGTAGTAAACGTGATTCGTATGATCCAGTTTCTCAGAATAATACAAAACCTGCTAGACACATACACTGTACATAATAGTTGTCAAATAGTTATTTACGACATGAGTATCATAAGATATCTTATTACAATACGAAATTGGAGAATTATCAAACAAGACTCTTTAGCCGAAATTGTTAACCAATTGAATATTGTAATATAATGTTACCATTTGAATATCATAGAAAGTAAGACGCAATTTGTCAAAATTCATGTGAACTATAATTTTTCTTTAAATTTTACCCCTTATCCTGCGAAAGATGTGTGACAGTACTTATGTTAACAGTTCTACTGCCATGGGTTTAATTAATTAGTTTGCAGTACGCATATTATTGTTTTTGGTTTTAGAGAAGCATGGATATACAGAGTGTCGGGGAAGGAAACGTCTAGAGTTTGAAAAAAGCTGTTTAAACAATTTTAATCATACTTTGTCTAATAAACAACATAAATATTTTGAATGGCTGAGCTGCAATAAACACGCAAATGTTGGCTTGAAAATATGATTTCTACGCAAAACTTTGCATTCTAGAATCATGTAAACAGACCAGAAACATGTAACATGTTTATTATTAACAATATAAATTAATATATTAGTTCAGAAAAAATTAACAGAGGAATAAAAAAGCAGCCGAACTGTGAAAATTGGGTGCTTTTTTATTTCTAGGTTAATTTTTTTTTCTGATCAAATGTATTCATTTATTTTGTTAATCATAAACAATTTAGATATTAATGAAGTGTTTATATGCTTCTACAACGCAAATAGTTGCCTAGAAAACATATATCCAAACCAACTTTTGAATGTTTATTGCGGCTTAGCCATTTGAAATATACGTGTAGTTTATTAGACAAAATAAGCTTAAAATTGTCTTAACAGCTATTTTTCGAAGATTCGACATTTCTTCCCCGAATATCCTGTATATAAAAGGCTTGATTTCTGTTGGTACGTGACGGAACGGCGTTCCGGTTCTTTGGAAATAATTATGAAATTATACTATATATAAATAGCTATTGCTATTATATTAATAATTAATTCGAGGCGCGTTTCGGGGCCTAAGATTTTAAAAATAAAGGATATATGTATCATAATAACTCTTATGACGACACTGTTCTCAGTTACGTCAAGTTTTAATTTAGAGAATCAAAGTGAATGATCTAAGTTTACTCACTTAAATAAAGTTTTTCTTACTATACATACTATTTAGAATGTTTTTTATGTTCAAAACAAGTGTTGCCTCTACAGCATATATTTTCACGTATTATTCGTAATTGCTATGCAATATTCAATACGGACTATGTGGACCTGCAAAAAAGAAACAAAAAGAAAAGGCCTACTGCAGCAGAAAATATTTTCCACTCGCCGGGATTCGAACTCGGGTCTTTAAAGTTAACTCACCTGACACGGTTCCCCCTCACCACCAGGTTACCTCCTTTCCGATGCGAAAAGAAAGTGAAGCATTTGCAGTTTAAAAAAAAACAGGGTGTTCAATTTATCTTACTACAAGATCTATTTTTAAAAAGAGATTTCATTAAACAAAAATCTCTAGCGTTCATTTTTTCGGCAATGTTATAAAGATCAGTCGGGGCTAATATTATACAGTAGAAAATTGTGGTTAATGTATTACACTTTAAGAGTTGTTATTTATTTATGTCCAAAATTAACAAGAAAATGACAAATGATAGGAAATATATTCTATTATAATGACCATATAGCAAACACTCAGAATGTAACAATATTTGGGAGGAAAAAATCAAAACTAAAATGCCTAATTTTTCCAGTCAAAAACTTTACCGCCGTGATATAAATCTTTTGACGTTACTTCGTTATTTTTTATGACACGATATTTTTGAAAGTAGGTTATCATTAAGAAAGAATTAATATTCTTTTCTGCGTTAAAATAATGCAATAATATTAATCGTGTCATGATATATACAGCCTCAAATTTGTGGGGCTAATATGATACAACTTAAGAGAATGTAATACGGGTGTCGGGGCTATTTTGATACACTAAAAATTAACACGCAGACAACTGGAAGGGATTTTTTATGTTTAATATTACATCAAAGGCGCTAAAATTCCGATTTGATGTTGATAAACTATCCAAGTGTTTATCTGAGAAAGAAAGAGCAGGTGACAATTTATATAGATTTCCTCGTTCTCCTCGCTACCCAGTACATGGTGATTCACTTATGATTATCAATTGACGGGAGCTTCTACTGTTTCAGTGCAGTTACTGATTTTTCACTGGAATCACAAGGAATCAGGCCTACAATAGGAGCTAACACCATCCCTTCAACTCCAGAGATCAACTGTTCTCATCCAGTACTTTTGAGATAAAACTGTTGGAAAAATTTTTTAGAAAACAGTAGCACTCCAAAGAATAATGAAGCGGTTAGACTCAATAGCAGCAATCATTACTAGTGAAGAGTGGATCATTACTAGGAGAGAGTGGAGTGTATAATTTACATTAATTTAATATTTATTTTTAAAAAGAGATTTAATGAAACAAAAATCTCTAGCGTTAGTATTTGTTTTCGACAATGTTAATAGGTATTTGTTTGCAATTTTCGAAAATTCAGATCGTTCGCCCAAAATTGAACGTACGCCACCTTTAAACATCTTGTGCTTCGAGGAATAGATTTACAGAAAATTGGAGCTCTTTTTGAGAAAATTATGTAAATATGATGGGGTTTGGTGTAAAGTACCTTCAAAATTAAAAGATTCGTTTCAAATTCGAAGATTCGTAATATTAGCCAGATCGTTCAAGGAATATCCATTTTGGTGAAAATCGTGTTTACTTAAGGCTCTAGAATTACTCACACGAAGACGGATTCACAAAGAGGGGCTTTGGAAAATCACATTTTCGGGTTAGCGTTTTGACAGCCTTGTGTATAGAAAATAAAGAACAATACCAACAATCCACTTTTTTCGAACTAGCTACTTACAAAACGTGTTTTCTGTGAAAATTTCGACACTTCCTCCTACGGCATTACGTAACTCTTTACACGTGGAGGTAAAAAAATTCCAGAGTTACTGGGATTTGAACTCGGATCCCTGTAGTCTGTAGGTCTGGCTCGACCGCACTGAGCTATCTCCGGTATTTCTCAAAACGCTGTCCAAGCACACTTATTACGTTAAGAATAGTTACGTGATATTCATTGCACTTAGATTTTTTATTAGAGAAATGTTCTACATGTGTCAAAGATATCAAATTCACAAAAATAATGCAACCGCATAAAACCCACGCAACTACATAGCTCATTTTACTAAGAAATATTTTCAACCAGAAGCCGTGGTCTTTAGAACCCTCTGTGGACGTCGTTCCCGGTCTTATCTTTCGGCGACTACGGCCAAGGTTGAATTACGGCACAGATGAAAGTTGCGATAACGCTAGAGCTCAACACGGGCGCGCGTGCAGACGTTCTGAAGCCAGAATCGCAATAGTGGCATATTTATACGTAATTCTTAAAGACATTAACACACTAAAATAAATAGTGGCGCCTCAAAACACATGCTTTATGTGATATTTATAATGGATACGAATGATTATAACTATACAATTAACCGCAAAATTGTTTCTACCCGCAAAAATTATTCGCCGTGGATGAGATTCGATCTTACGTGCCTAAGCTTCTTCAACAGTGCGCTTACCTGCTATACCACAGAAACTCATAACTTTTGTCTCTCACAAAGATGATTTTAAACTGTCATGTATCACAGATTTGACTAAAAAAGAACGTGCGGCGTTTAGATGCTTGTGATAACTACAGACGGACAAACAGACGTTTTGTCGTAAATAGATTTTTTAGTAACAAGGACTTACAAAACATGGATTCTGTCTACAAACGTATTGAAGTAATTTACTATATACAAGAATAACATTTATCTACTTTTGTCGTGACCAGTGATCGGAATTTAGAGGTTTTTGTCGAGAAATCCCCGTCTCCCGGCGCATGATTACAATACCTTTTCTTCTTACTACATAGTTACCAGAAAGGAAGAAAAAGTGGTTTTTCATTGTTTCTATTCAACAAAAGTTTTCAATCAATTCCAAAGGTGAAATAATCAGTAAATATTAAAAAGAGATTTATTAACAATATGAAATGAAATACAATAAGAAAGGAGTCTTCTGTTCTTTACTTTGTATTCTTAACAAATCTATAGGAAAATCATAATAAAGGCATTATTTCAACAACATTTGAAAATTGTTGTTGAGAATCTATGGGGAAACTGTTAATGCCGGGTCCTGGTAACGTAAAAAGGGTTAACTAATGTTGTGAAATGTAGAAAAAATCCTTTAACTCGTGTTGCCCGAAACCAATGTTTTGTGGGTCGTTGATACAGAAAAATCGAACGACGGCGAAAAACCTGTATGCTCTTAGTGTGTCTGTTGATGTGTCTGTTCTTGTGTCTGTTCGTCTGTCTGTAATTTTCAAAAAAAATTATATGACCTTATTGAAAGAACTATTTATGGACAACAAATTTCATTTGAAAGAAAAATCTGTGTTCAATTTTAGAGTTGTAGGAAAACGCCGAAAAAATTCAAACTTTTCCAATTTTCGAAAATTCAGAGTTTACCGTGGACATAGGAGGTATGTCGCCTTTATACGTGTATTTTACTCTATTCTTAGAAGAAATTTAATGAAAAAATTTGGGGTCGTTTTTTAGAAACTTTTGAAAATGACCGACGGCTTCATGTAATGTACTCTCAAATTTTAAAGAATGATTTTTAAAATCTCAAAGTTTCAACTAGAATCTCATCGACAAGGGATTCTTCAATTTGGAAAAGATCGTACGATCTGTTTAGACGCTAGTAGTGTTAACAGATGGACGGAGAGACGGACAGACGCAGACAGACTGACGTTTTGCTTTCAATTGAGGGTTTGAGGGTGAGGCTTTAGAACAACGCCATGGTGAGGTTATAGGTCGCACATTGTGAAGCATTGATTAAAGACCTTCGAAATGAAGAATTATTTGAGGATGGATGAGGAAACATTCAATTTTCTGTGTCGTTCTTCCTTCTTTCGAAATTCAGTCCTCTGATAGGGAAGTTTAAAAAAATTATCTTCCTGAACTGCGCATTTTCCAAACACCATATTTTCTACTTCCCGGGAAAATGTGTCCTACAAACGTTAATTCGTTTGGTTTTACTTTTGTAGTTCGGATGGACAGTATTATATAAACATTCGAATTACTCGCACTCAGCAATTATGACTTTGGTTGAAGCAATACCCCTATATCGGACGCCATGTTACCAAATATGATAAAACTTTGAAGCCGGAGACTACATTTTATCCAAGAAATTTTATAAAAGATTGGCTATTACACTGTCATATTTCTTTTATAAAACACCTTTGACAAAAATCTTTTACAGTGTAATACCGGCCTTTATTTACTTAACGTTAATGTTAGAATATCTCTACGTTCAATAAAATGTTGTAATCAAGTTTAAAGTCGAGAAGTATATATATATATATATATATATATATATATATATATATATATATATATATATATATATATATATATACGGAGATATGCATTAGGTAATACGTACTTATAATAGTATTCATTCATTTACTTTCCAAATTATTTTACCTTTTTCAATAAATAAAGTAGCAAATTAAAATAGATTTTGAAATAGAGTTCGCAGCGAAAATGAAATGTTTTAGCGGGCTTACTGCTTTCCGGGGCATCTATAACTGTTTAATTTCTTAATTATTTATGAAGAGACTAATTATGATTTGTTTGGTTGTACTTGTAAGGTCATCATTTAAAAGAAAATATAATATTTAAGAATGATTTTAGAATATCTTGAGATCGGGCAAAAATAATTTTATGTATTCGAAACACGAATTAGTGGTCCATAAACAAGTCCTATAAGAACATTTAATCACAGCAATGCTAACTGAAAAACAAAACAATTTTAACAGGAATTGATAAGCAAATATGTGCCCATTGTTGGCAGCGTCCGTTGTTGCTGCCCACAGCATCCATTGTTGCGCTTATTGCCGACGCTTCTGAGGTTGATGCTCTCTTCAGCTGCCTGTCCCAGTTGGGACTCTACAGCCAGGTGTTAGTGGTGTGGGATTTTTCTTCTCCTAGTTTTGCCTCCACTCCCCCGTACTGAGACGGGGATTGGTAAACTAGGAAAAATAACATAGGGGTTAATACATTTTATGTTGGACAGGTTATTTTATTAGGCCTTTAGGAAGACGGAAATGGGGGTGGAAAAAAGGATTTAATGTTTTTATTGATTTTTACTTTCTCGCACTTACTGTCGTAAGAAGAAAAGGTATTGTAATCGTGCATCAGAATACGGCGAATTTTCGGCAGAAAAACCGTCCCATCCTGGTAACGAAAAAGTGAATAAATTTATTTGCTAAATTTAGGGGGAAATCCTTTAACGCGTTTAGTAGCCAGAATTCATGTTTTGTGGATCGTTGTTACCGAAAAATTGAATAACGGCGAAACGTTTGTCTATCAGTCTTCCGTCTGCGAACAACGCTAGGGGTTAAATTGTTCAACCGATTTTGTCCAAAATTGATAATACCCAATCGATCTTGTTGATATCACGGTCCCATTAATTCGAAACCGATATTTTAATTTTGGGAGGTACTTTACATAAAGCCCCAGAGATATTTTCAAAATGTTCTCAAAAGCAGCGTCATCGGTTTTTATTATTTTTTCCATAATCTCAAGAACGTTTAAGAGAATGATTTGATGAATTGATGAATGAAATGATGATGATGAATTTTTAGATCTCATGTTGGCGTCTGTCTGTCCGTCTGTAGTTAACACAAGCATCTCAACGCTGCACGTTCTTTTTTAGTCAAATCTGTGATACATGAAAGTTTAAAATAATCTTTGTGAGGAACAAAAGTTATGAGAGTTTCTGTGGCATAGCAGGTAAGCGCACTGTTGAAGAAGCTTAGGCACGTAAGATCGAATCTCATCCACGGCGAATAATTTTTGGCGGGTAGAAACAATTTTGCGGTTAATTGTATAGTTATAATCATTCGTATCCATTATAAATATCACATAAAGTATGTGTTTTGAGGCGCCACTATTTATTTTAGTGTGTTAATGTCTTTAAGAATTACGTATAAATATGCCACTATTGCGATTCTGGCTTCAGAACGTCTGCACGCGCGCCCGTGTTGAGCTCTAGCGTTATCGCAACTTTCATCTGTGACGTAATTCAACCTTGGCCGTAGTCGCCGAAAGATAAGACCGGGAACGACGTCCACAGAGGGTTCTAAAGACGACGGCTTCTGGTTGAAAATATTTCTTAGTAAAATGAGCTATGTAGTTGCGTGGGTTTTATGCGGTTGCATTATTTTTGTGAATTTGATATCTTTGACACATGTAGAACATTTCTCTAATAAAAAATCTAAGTGCAATGAATATCACGTAACTATTCTTAACGTAATAAGTGTGCTTGGACAGCGTTTTGAGAAATACCGGAGATAGCTCAGTGCGGTCGAGCCAGACCTACAGACTACAGGGATCCGAGTTCAAATCCCAGTAACTCTGGAATTTTTTTACCTCCACGTGTAAAGAGTTACGTAATGCCGTAGGAGGAAGTGTCGAAATTTTCACAGAAAACACGTTTTGTAAGTAGCTAGTTCGAAAAAAGTGGATTGTTGGTATTGTTCTTTTATTTTCTATACACAAGGCTGTCAAAACGCTTGTTTTTTGAACCCGAAAAAGTGATTTTCCAAAACCCCTCTTTGTGAATCCGTCTTCGTGTGAGTAATTCTAGAGCCTTAAGTAAACACGATTTTCACCAAAATGGATATTCCTTGAACGATCTGGCTAATATTACGAATCTTCGAATTTGAAACGAATCTTTTAATTTTGAAGGTACTTTACACCAAAGCCCATCATATTTACATAATTTTCTTGAAAAGAGCTCCAAATTTTCTGTAAATCTATTCCTCGAAGCACAAGATGTTTAAAGGTGGCGTACGTTCAATTTTGGGCGAACGATCTGAATTTTCGAAAATTGCAAACAAATACCTATTAACATTGTCGAAAACAAATACTAACGCTAGAGATTTTTGTTTCATTAAATCTCTTTTTAAAAATAAATATTAAATTAATGTAAATTATACACTCCACTCTCTCCTAGTAATGATCCACTCTTCACTAGTAATGATTGCTGCTATTGAGTCTAACCGCTTCATTATTCTTTGGAGTGCTACTGTTTTCTAAAACATTTTTCCAACAGTTTTATCTCAAAAGTACTGGATGAGAACAGTTGATCTCTGGAGTTGAAGGGATGGTGTTAGCTCCTATTGTAGGCCTGATTCCTTGTGATTCCAGTGAAAAATCAGTAACTGCACTGAAACAGTAGAAGCTCCCGTCAATTGATAATCATAAGTGAATCACCATGTACTGGGTAGCGAGGAGAACGAGGAAATCTATATAAATTGTCACCTGCTCTTTCTTTCTCAGATAAACACTTGGAGAGTTTATCAACATCAAATCGGAATTTTAGCGCCTTTGATGTAATATTAAACATAAAAAATCCCTTCCAGTTGTCTGCGTGTTAATTTTTAGTGTATCAAAATAGCCCCGACACCCGTATTACATTCTCTTAAGTTGTATCATATTAGCCCCACAAATTTGAGGCTGTATATATCATGACACGATTAATATTATTGCATTATTTTAACGCAGAAAAGAATATTAATTATTACTTAATGATAACCTATTTTCAAAAATATCGTGTCATAAAAAATAACGAAGTAACGTCAAAAGATTTATATCACGGCGGTAAAGTTTTTGACTGGAAAAATTAGGCATTTTAGTTTTGATTTTTTTTCCTCCCAAATATTGTTACATTCTGAGTGTTTGCTATATGGTCATTATAATAGAATATATTTCCTATCATTTGTCATTTTCTTGTTAATTTTGGACATAAATAAATAACAACTCTTAAGTGTAATACATTAACCCCAATTTTCTACTGTATAATATTAGCCCCGACTGATCTTTATAACATTGCCGAAAAAATGAACGCTAGAGATTTTTGTTTAATGAAATCTCTTTTTAAAAATAGATCTTGTATTAAGATAAATTGAACACCCTGTTTTTTTTAAACTGCAAATGCTTCACTTTCTTTTCGCATCGGAGAGGAGGTAACCTGGTGGTGAGGGGGAACCGTGTCAGGTGAGTTAACTTTAAAGACCCGAGTTCGAATCCCGGCGAGTGGAAAATATTTTCTGCTGCAGTAGGTCTTTTCTTTTTGTTTCTTTTTTGCAGGTCCACATAGTCCGTATTGAATATTGCATAACAATTACGAATAATACGTGAAAATATATGCTGTAGAGGCAACACTTGTTTTGAACATAAAACACATTCTAAATAGTATGTATAGTAAGAAAAACTTTATTTAAGTGAGTAAACTTAGATCATTCACTTTGATTCTCTAAATTAAAACTTGACGTAACTGAGAACAGAGTCGTCATAAGAGTTATTATGATACATATATCCTTTATTTTTAAAATCTTAGGCCCCGAAACGCGCCTCGAATTAATTATTAATATAATAGCAATAGCTATTTATATATAGTATAATTTCATAATTATTTCCAAAGAACCGGAACGCCGTTCCGTCGCGTACCAACAGAAATCAAGCCTTTTACAGGATACATATACAGGATATTCGGGGAAGAAATGTCGAATCTTCGAAAAATAGCTGTTAAGACAATTTTAAGCTTATTTTGTCTAATAAACTACACGTATATTTCAAATGGCTAAGCCGCAATAAACATTCAAAAGTTGGTTTGGATATATGTTTTCTAGGCAGCTATTTGCGTTGTAGAAGCATATAAACACTTCATTAATATCTAAATTGTTTATGATTAACAAAATAAATGAATACATTTGATCAGAAAGAAAAATTAACCTAGAAATAAAAAAGCACCCAATTTTCACAGTTCGACTGCTTTTTTATTTCTCGGTTAATTTTTTTCTGAACTAATATATTAATTTATATTGTTAATAATAAACATGTTACATGTTTCTGGTCTGTTTACATGATTCTAGAATGCAAAGTTTTGCGTAGAAATCATATTTTCAAACCAACATTTGCGTGTTTATTGCAGCTCAGCCATTCAAAATATTTATGTTGTTTATTAGACAAAGCATGATTAAAATTGTTTAAACAGCTTTTTTCAAACTCTAGACGTTTCCTTCCCCGACACTCTGTATATCCATGCTTCTCTAAAACCAAAAACAATAATATGCGTACTGCAAACTAATTAATTAAACCCATGGCAGTAGAACTGTTAACATAAGTACTGTCACACATCTTTCGCAGGATAAGGAGTAAAATTTAAAGAAAAATTATAGTTCACATGAATTTTGACAAATTGCGTCTTACTTTCTATGATATTCAAATGGTAACATTATATTACAATATTCAATTGGTTAACAATTTCGGCTAAAGAGTCTTGTTTGATAATTCTCCAATTTCGTATTGTAATAAGATATCTTATGATACTCATGTCGTAAATAACTATTTGACAACTATTATGTACAGTGTATGTGTCTAGCAGGTTTTGTATTATTCTGAGAAACTGGATCATACGAATCACGTTTACTACGTTATTCACACAGGAGCACATGAACCTCAAAAAAGTATTTAATAATATAATCCTTGCTGATGAATCAACGTTTTATTGATGGTTTTAATTTTGAAAATTTTCATTAGTTTGGATGTTTAAATATAGGTATCACATGTAATTACATGTCTGTTAAACACGATAGCATTATATGAAGCAAGAAACATTGTTTTTCATTTGATCATTCAACTTCATCAATCACTCACAATTACTTTAATTTTCTCTGCTTATCAGTATTTTAATCTCAGATCTTCGATGAAGACATGAATCAAATAACATCGTAGATATTTCAGTGTTTTAAAAATAATAACGTGAATAAATGCTTATATTTATTGAATTGGTTTTATAATAACCTGTAAAAACATGGGTTTTCTGTTGGTTTTGGGGATGTTGAAAACATTCAAATAGTAAAGGCAATGTTAAGCTGGTGACCTTTAACATTGTTTATTTGATATTTTTCTTAGGGATAGTTTATAATGGTTAAACGTTTTCAAAGAGTGCACATTAGATACCTCGAATGGCCCGTTTCCGTTTAATAAACCGCTACGTTCTCCCTGTACAGACGGTCGTGCAAAATTCAAGGTTTTGATAGATTCGTAGAATGGCGGCCAACAAACCACCTTCGAACTCTGACGATACTGAAATGTAGTCTGTGTTGGGAAGGTCATATCACTTGACCACCAAGTTCGTTCTATGTATTTTCACTGGGAAATGCTAGAGCATTGATATTTACTAAACTGTAAACAAAAGCTAAATCTCCTTGAATTGTTATAACATCTGTTTTGCTTTCTTTTAGTAATATCAACTCGTTTTACCAAATACGTGAGTTTGTTATATTTTTACACACTACAATTATTTAATTTTACAAGTATTTATTTTCAAGCATTTAGGAATTCATGAAATTTCATTGAAACGTTCGCCAATCTAAAAACCTTTTAAATGTATATTAAATATATTAATGTTGTTTAAAAATATGTATTAACAATGCGTAAATTTAGCACATAAAGCTCTGATTTGAATATTATACAATGAAATCATCAAATTAACAGTTTTAGAAAGGAATGATAAATTGAATTGAAAATATTAACTTAAAGTTTATATACGTTTATTTAGAAATTTCTATACTTGTGTAAATATTGTGATGTGTGATTCTACTCATGTGATCTTTCAAAACACAAAATTGAATATTTCTGTATTTGAAAACCTTAACACTACATTCATCCAATCCAGTGCAGTTTATAGCTAAGCTATATGTTTCCCTATTTTTTAATGGTAATGGTTGAACAAGAGGAACAAATAGTTTCTGACTCTCGGTGTTAACAGGGGACTTAAAAAAAATTAATAATACAGTTATTCGGTTGCTCAACATCCCTTTGATAGAAAAACAGAAACAATTGTTTGGGCGTAATGCACCTTGAAAAATTTTTTTTCTAATCAATTTCTTTCATATTTGATAAATATTTCGACTTGCAAATTGTAGGACTTAAAAGAGAATATAAAAACCAAATAAAAGTTATGCTCATACTCACCGTAAAAATACAAATTTAGCATAATTAAATTGTCCACAGAATTTGTTTACAAGCAAGTGCATTTTAAGCGTATTAGGTATGCAAAAGCGCGGCATTGGAGAACTGTTTTTTCAGTATGCCCATCCCACGCTATTCTGCTAGCGCGAATGAATGAAGCGCAAACAAATGGGGTCTACTAAGATGTTAATTTCTTATAAACAATTACATATATCTCGAGAACGAGATATAATAGCACCGAACGGATTCCGGAATTTTGCATCACATTTAAACGTCATTCAGATTAGACAATAAAAAATTTGCAACAATTGCAAATTTATAAACAATTTCCAAAATTTGCAAATCTAAAGGGGGAGAGTCTCCCGATGTCCCAGAACCAAAAACAGCGAATTAACAATTTTGCAACAATTTATAATTTTATAAACAAATTCGAAATATGCGTTAGAACGGCCGGAAGGCTCCGCAAATTGTGCCTGAAATGAATATCTCAAAATAGCAGTTTGTCAGGAGTTACAAATCGATTACTAAAAGTTAGCATAATTGTTGCTAAAATGATAAATATTTACTGGTCTATAGAAAATCATTCTGGACGGAAAGCCCCGCTTAGAAATATTTTCTTCGTCGTGGCGTACGCGCAGGCAAACTATCTCCTTCGGCAGGGAAATATGACGATATTTCCGTCTCGTACGTAAACGAACTAGCCCCCTCCCCCTGAGACAGTGTTCTTTCTGCCCCTTGGGATGTTGCACCAATCACAGACAACTGTGGTTCTACCTGCTAGCGATTGGTCAACGCGTCCCTCCCCCTGCCCTCCCCCAGGCCGAGGGCTGTCCAAGTTTGTCGGCGCGGTGTGGAAGATAGAATTTTGAACGACATTTTTTCTGAGGGAGAGGGTACGTACTACATTTGGAAAATCATTTTTTGTTTAGCAGCATTGTTTGCTGCTGCAGGGGAACCTGTTTTGTTTTAAATATATTTGATGTATCTTTGAAGGTAATTACTAGTTTAACTAGCAGTAGCTTATTTATGGGTCTCAGTATCAATGTCTTTTTATAAATCGTACAAAACCATCTTCATGTGTCATTGTAATATTTATACAAAGTGATGTTAAAGAATGCATCGCTTTTTTTAAATGTCTCAAAAAGCGAAGCTAGGGAATACAACTAAAAATATCTGTTACTTCTAAATTTCAAGTTTAGAACACCAACTCCTCCTCTACCTACAAAAGTCATTCCTTCCAGAGCGGAAAGCAGAAAAGCACTGCGCTGCTCTGCCTGGGCAGAAACGCCCTCTCCGGCTCCCGTCTGAGCCTTTGGTTGCGCGTCGCGTGTGAGAAGCCCGACGACTCGTGCTCATGGCCCAACGTGATCGATGCGCTGGTCGGAGCAGGGGAGACCGATGAATGGAACGGAGCGGTGCCGGGGGCTACCGGCCGGCGCGCGGGGGGCGGAGCGACTAAAAGGGAGGGACGGCTGCCTGAGGGGGGTGGATGATGTGGCTGCGTGTTAGCCAATGAGAAGTCGATGTAGGGCGGCATGTGCTTGCACGAGGGCCTACAGTGTATAGAGAATGGGATGGACAGGTTCCAGATGAGAATGATCAAAGTGCGCTGTAGGTTGAGAGGGGAGTAACCAGAAGGCGACAGTGTGTCGTTGCTTTTGAATTGTCGACCTAATAATATAGTAAGCAAATTATTCATCTCCTACGGAGTATAGCTGTCCGCGCAGACATGCTGTGGCAATCGCTAAAATAAGTACATACGATGGAAACAAAATGATTTTGATAGTTTCTTCTGCATCATAATTTACGGGAAACATGCCTGATTAGTAAGTTTGTAACTTTGTGAATGTGCATTTTTAGTTTGTATTCGTTGTTTAATAATAATAATAATAATAATAATAATAATAATAATAATAAATACAGTAGATTGCAATACGAACAGAAAAGGAAGATTCACAAATTATTAAGTTATGGCGAGATGAAAATAAATTTTATTAAATATTGACGAATTATTTTTGTTATAAACTATTTATTTCAAATAAAATATTATAAATATGCAACGGAATATGTAAGATATACTGTTTTTATCAGATAAAAGCTTAAGAAAATTCACTGCATACGTTTTGAAAAAAAAACAAAACATATAAACGGGATAAAGTAGGATTCATTGACTTCCTCAAAGAGAGTGGTGCAATCTCACATACCGTGAAGATTTGAATCTAGGATCTCCCAGTCTACAAATATGCCTAGATAGCTTTCTAGCTTCGTTACGTTATTCTTCGCTATAGTACGACGGGATTTTATAGGAAAGAGGAACGGAGGAAGAGTGGGATGGAAGAGGTGGATAGAGGACGGGGGATGAAAAGGTCGACGGACAAGCGGGTTGATCGATTAATTGATTATTGATTCCGTGCGCGGGACCTGCTAAGGTCATTAGTCGTGTAAGTGTAGTGCATGTTTTATCATAGGAGATGGTGGTGATTTCTCCCGCTGGATGGTGAGGTCCGGAGTCGCCTAACCTTCCATGAACGGGGTGTCCTCAACAAGGTATGTGTGGTACCGCCACAACTGGAACAAGTTCAAAGCTATCGTCTGGTCTCCCGACATGTGTGGAAGTGTAGAGCATGTGTGTGTGTGTGTGTGTGTGTAAGAAAGAAAGAAAGAAAGAAAGAGAGAGAGAGAGACAGAGAGAGTGAAAAGAGTGAAAAGTAGAACAAGGAAGAGGAAGGATAGATCGCACGATGTTAGGGTACTGCTGTGGCATTCACCACTTGTTCAGTGGAGAAATTATGGATAACTAGCGGTCAGAACAGCCGGCCGCTAGAATTCTCCTCCAGACAGCGACTGAATTCGACCTAGGTATCTAGCTAGAATCGAAAATTCTGTCACCGTTGGGTCTCGAACCTATGATATCTCGGTCAAAGGCACAGCAGTGACAACTTCATGCCCTGAGCCACCTCTCGCGGCGCAGCCAAGCGGGTGAGAAGGAAGGAGCGAGGGAGGAAAGGTGGAAGAGCAGGAGGGGCAGAGGAAGAATTAGAATTGATGGAGGGGAAGGAAAAAAGGGATGAATGGAGGAAGGGAAGGAAAGGGAGCCGGGAGGATAGAGGGGTGCAGAGACAACACGAAGGGAGGAAGAGAAGGAAGGAACGAGGGAGGGGACACCATAGTGGGATGAGAGAAGGGAAGGGAGACGGGAGGATAAAGGGGTGCACAGACAACACGAACGGAGGAAGAGAGGAGGAAGGAGCGAAGAAGAGGACACCACAGTGGGATGGCAAAAGGGAAGGGAGACGGGAGGATAGAGGGGTGCAGAGAGAACTCGAAAGGAGGAAGAGAAGGAAGAAACGAGGAAGGGAGCACGTAGTTCGTAGTAGTGGGCGTGGGTTGCAGGGTGACTGCGTGATTCAAAAGGGCTCCGAGGAAAAGGCACGGGGCAGAACTGGAGCGGAAAAAAGAACCGAGGCCATTGTGTTCACCACCGATGCACGTTCCGTTGGGATTTTATCCCCTCCACTTGTTATGTCGACATTACGCACATTCGCAGACTCACAAAAGTGGCTAACTACTTTCAAAGTAACCATGGGAGCTACCGAAAAAGTTACAAGTATTTTTTCGCATGAGTATGCGGATCAGATACTAAGTTTTACAGTATTCGATTGGAAACTCCCTACAAATGTTAACGTACAATAAATGAATTTTGAAAACAGCTGTGTATTGGTTTACGAAAACGACAAATTAAGATATATCAATACTTGACATCGAAAGTTCTTATTTACATATCCTAATGCAAATCACGTACATATTCTCGCCAACCTACGTATTATCTCTGAAACCCTTCAAATTAGTCTCGAAATGAATTCACCGGACGCTGGCAACTTCACGAAAAATGCCAAATTCTATTAGACTCACCGTAATAGAAACTTATCTGCCGTATCATTGCCTCAGCAATGTCTTCTCATGCAGAAGTTCAAAATTGCAAAATGGGCTTCCTTGCAGGCAGCTCATCAGGAAATCAAATCGAGCCTCACGAATGCTTAGCAAGTGGCGAAAAGACACCACCGTTGAGATTTGAACCGAAGAACCTCCCTGAGACAGTTGCTGCAGACACAGCGGTAATACCACTAGGGAACAGGACCTCTAAGATAGTAGAGTGCGCAACGTACTCAATTTTATACGTAAATTACGAATACAACAATATAAACGCCATATCGCGAACCAGTTCTTAAATATACCGTATTGTAACGAATATTGCATCATCTGCTGGTGCGAACTACCTGTATGCGAGGATTGCGACATCTGTCGGCGGCTCTCGAACTAGATGGTCACAGAGTGTTCGCGGCGCTTATCGCAAAGTCCAGAAAATTCTGGACGGCGCCCACTGAATATAAATACGCGGCGGCCGGCGACCGCGAGTCAGTCTTAAGTCTGAAGTGGAAGCTGAGCTGTGAAGTGTGTGCATCGCGGTGAATAGCAGTGTAGTGATTATGCTCAGTGACGTGAACCTGGGCAGCGCCGTGAACTGTGGTCAGTGCAGTGGTCTGTAGCAAGTGCATCGGACAGTGGTCAGTGCTTAGGACTGTGCGATACAGTAAAAGAAGTGAACAGTGAAAATAAATACTGAAGAGAAGTGTAGTGTAAATAAATAATCAAGAGAAGTGTGCCGTATAAAGAATACTCAAGTGAAGACTATCTGTACATTAATCAAGTGTTTTCAGTGATTGTTTTAAAAAAACAAAATAAACGCTTTTGTTAAAATAATACACGAGTTTTAATTCACCACCTAGAATCGTAACAGTATCTTTATAGCGTAGCACATCATATTTTGCTATTATGCAAATACATTCAAATTGCACCTGTAAGATATATAGAATCAACACGCATACACTTAATTTAAAAATACAATTTTTGTTGAGTTCATCTATGCCCCTTTCATGAGAAAGCAACAAAGTTAGGCTTTCGAGTTATTTTTAACTGCTGTATTCGACGATTGCAGTCTTTATTCTTGCGTCTAATGGTCGCGCTCAATTACGAGTAGATCTCAGTGGTCTTAATAGTACTTAGTGGATGTTTTGAAAAACAAATCACATGCGACTTAATATTTCCTTCTGAGCATCGTCACCGAACGGAATTATTTTAACCCCTTACGTTATTGCAAGTATACAAGTATCCAATTGTTGGGGTGGCAGATTATATGTTAATATCTGACAATATGTTAATATCCGTTGAACCTTGCATGATAGAAAGGTTTTGTAAGGATTTTCGAAATTAGTATGATCGTTTTTTTGAAATCACGTACTTTCATCTTGGAGGAATGAATTTGTTTTTGTTCCCTTGTGTACTGAACCATTGAAGTCGCCCCTCCGTGCACCAGTGTGAACGGGAAGGGAGGGGATAAGGGCTGCTACCTGTTCTCTCTTTCTCTCTCTCTCTCTCTCTCTCTCTCTCTCTCTCTCTCTCTCTCTCCATTTTCCAGGTCCGTGAACGCGGTTTCTGTTCTCTGCCGTGTATTTTCTCTCTGCCAATTGAATGTTCCTGACTTGCTGACTCGCCGTCTTGCAGAGACAGTGATAAGAAAGTTGGTTAGTACACTCCTTCGAAATGCCGAAAGGAAACTTAAGACATTTCTATTTGTGCATATCTCGTGATAAATTTCGTCTACTGAGAAGCGATGATTGAAATTCCTTGTATTGGAATCGATGCCTTTCTTCACGAACTTATTCTACAAGGTTTCAACCATTTGTTTTCGACGTCAATGCAGTGGAACAATAAACGTCAGATTGTAATTATTTTGTTATTTTGCGATGATTTGTTTAATTTTGGTTATTTTATTTTCGTCAAAAACGCTAAAATTGTATGTGATGTGTGGAGGCAAAGTATAACTGCGAATGTTTCTTCAGTTTCAGAATCTCCACCACAACCTTTAACTACACGTAGTTGAAAGTTTAAAAAGAACAACAAAACGAGTATAGAAACATTTGTAAACTAGAAATGTTCGCTGCCAAGTTACAGAATACATATTTGCATCGGTCAACAAACTACATTATTTTTGCCAAGTTACAGAATACATATTTGCATCGGTCAACAAACTACATTATTTTTGACTTTACAGTACTACTATATTTGGTTTTACAGTATTGCTAACAAAACAGCAATCCACACGCCCGACTCTCATCCGACCACGACTAGCCCAAGGAGAGCTTAACAGCATGGGCGCGTAGAGAAGCAACATTTCAGCATGCTTTAGCCACTCACACGGATTCGCAACTCCCTCTGTGCATAGTGAGGAAGTAAATGCATTTGGATTAAAGGCAGAGAAGTTCTTTGGATTTGCAGATGTAAAAATGAACTTCTCTTTCGACATTTAGTTGCATGCATCTCACGTGTTTTAAAACGTGCAATTGTGTTATTTAAGTTTCCTCCTTTTCCAGAGATAATTTGCTCTCGCATTCGAAACTACAATCCTTGTATACAAGGTAGGTTTTGCCAAAACTTTTATAATTTATGCTAAACGTTAATCATAGAAGATCATTTATTGTATTTCTTCAATGTAACCCACCTTTTTGACCTTCAGATCCACGTGTGAAAAGCGTCGTGTATTTGCGTCGTATATTGCAAAGCGTTCATCTCTGTCTACGTGCCGTACGGCCCGCTTCATGATGCAAACGATGGCTTCTCTTCTGTCAAAGTGCTGCACACAGAGTGAGATCTTTCATTTTCGCGAAATATATTGCATTCGCACGGACTCATATGGGATGAAACGGTTGAAGTTCCAGTACCTCTCAATATCAGTTTCGTAGAGATCCGTTACTGTGTTTTCCTCAAATCATCGTGAATTGCGATGATTTGATATGATTTCGGTTTCAGGGCACGTCAACTATTATGGTCATTAGTTCCGTAAATGAAGTGCATGTATTATTCACGAAATGTGGCGAGCTCTAAGCTCCCGAGATGTGTGGTAATATAGTGCATGTAAATGTAAATGTAAATGTATGTACGCAAGGGGCGAGGATAGGACAAAGAAGAGAAAGGAAAGATCGCGCGAGATCCGTGGCCTGTTTGACAGGGTACTGCTCGATAGTTTTCCGTGATTTCGCCGATCAACACCAGGCGAATGCCGGAGCAGTATCCTATCAAACGGGCCACGGACCGCGCGCGATCTTTCCTTCCTCTTCCTTGTCCTATCCTCACCCCTTACACACACACACTAACATGCACTACACTACCACACATTCCGGGAGACAGGCCGGGAGCTTAGAGGTTGTCCTGACTGGGGCGGTGCCCCGCTGGTGGGAGAGTCCTTGTTAGGGGGAAACCCCACTAGCCGACAGTAGGTCGTCGCCGGATCTCGCCATCCAGCGGGGTATGATCACCGCAATCTCCCGAGAGAAAACACGCACGACACTTACGGGACTAATGACCAAAGCCGTTGACGCTTCCGGAAACACGAAATCAAACCAATCAATCAATCAATGAACGGGAAGTGGAAGAAGGAAGAACGACGTGGCGGCGCAGCGCAAGAGCGTGTAAGAAGATTGGTAGCGCGAAGAAAAACAAGAAAGAAAGGCAATGTAAATGGAGGTTTAGTTGGCTGCCAAAAATAATTTAATTTAAGGTAATTTGTTGATATCCCATAGTTAAATAAACGTTATGTTCGTTTTTTCTTGTTATGAAAAAAAGGCTGATTACTGAATTAAAGATTAGAGGCAATATCAACCTAATTGATGGAGAAAATTCCCAGTTCCGCTTCGTATGAACGGACTGTCACCGTGATGGTACGATTGAATTAGTGTTGGACCCATATGTATTAAATTTATCTCAATGCCATTCCCAACTTGGGGCAGAGTAATTATAAGGACAATATTGTTCGGATATATTAAATTATCTCATAAGAGACTGCATTTTACGCCTCCCTGTGAGGTACAGTATTATGAAGGATTACTCAATGGATATCGCAGGCCACATTAAACAGTAATTTTCCATAACTTGATGCTGGTTGTAGCAATTCTGTGGAATTTGTAGCAGTTCTAAAGATTCAAATCTGTACTTCGTTTACCGTTAAGAGAAAGAGAGAGAGAAAGAAAGAGAAAGAGAGAGAAAGAGAAAGAGAGAGAGAAAAATAAAGAGGAAGAGAGAGATAAATAGAGAGGAAGAGAGAGGGATAAGTAAAGAGAAATAGAGATGGATAAATAAAGAGGAAGAGAGAGAGAGAGAGTAAGAGAAATAAAGGGGAGAAAGAGATAGCGAAGAGGAAAGGGGCGAAGAGGTGTTGAAGATGGTCAACGCTGCGCTGTAAGGCTCCTTGGGAGACAAACGAAGGCAATGAGGGGATTTGAAGGCCGATTGATTGGGCGCTCAGTCTGTCTTGACGGACAAGAGGCCAAAACCAGACACGTTTTTACAGCTGCATTTGTGCCCGTCGGTGCGTTTGCCAATCATTAGCTACATTATTGATCAAATGGCGGAGTTCGGAAAAGAGGACATTCCTTGAGAGACTTTCCTGACATTCCGTTCATTCCAAGCAAAGCAACAACTTTGCGGGGGTATTGAGGGAGCAACTCGGGTAGAAAGTTGCGGAAAGCAACACTGAATTTTTAATAAGTGAAGATTGTATAGCCGAATTTGTAACTACGTTATCAATTTCGACTTGATTAACCAATAATAAACTAAGGTAACTATTAAAGAATAAAGTGAGTTAATTAGATGCAAAACGTTTAGTAATTCCACTGAAGTATTGAAATTTACTCAGGAAAATTCAATATGTCAAAGGAGAAAGTTATTCTTTTATTCTTATAAACTACTTACTACATACTGTTATTCATAAATATGCGGCATGTACAGCCGAAATATTTCTAAATGGAAGTGTTTTGAACGTGAGTGAAAGGTCATTTTGTGTATGTTTGTGTACCCAACATGTGTAACACAGAAATTATTAATTCACTTTATTTGCTGAAATAAATAGGAAATCCTGACAGGAATGGCAGATCGAGGCTCACATAACCATTAAACAGATGAGAGATATAAGCGTGAAATTAGATCGACGTACGTAATGAAAGTAATAAAAACTAATTGGTGTTAATAAAGTAGGAGTAGGAATGAAAATGAATAGCTGTATTGTCCCACATAGGTTTCGATACCAACGCAGTTCCAAACACAGTATCATGAATTCGATCGGAAGCCCCGGGGAGTTTCATCAGACCTCGTTGAATTCGAGGCAGTAGGCCCTGTATAAAGCTGGCATCCTAAAACAAACTGGGTGTACTAAAACACCGTCGATCATTGCTAGAATATGGTAAAGTATACACGTATATCTTAGATGATCATCATTAGATTGTTTTTTTCATATTTTTACACAGATCAGCTAAATCACAACAGTTTGCATGACTTTGTGCTATATTGCATTGTTACATGCACTTTAATTTTGTCAACAATTAATTTTTATCATTAATTTATTATGCGTTTTCTTTAGTATTTTGATTATATTTATTCTTTAACGCCCAACATTCAATATTTCCTAGAAAATTATATTGAGGAATTTTAATTTCTATGCCTCCAATTTATTAAACGGCGTTGAGAATTTTAAATATTTTTTTAAATAGTGGGATCATTGATGGCCCTTCTACTAATGACTGATAATATAACCAATTTTCAGATCACGTAGGACTCATCTCCTCATGATTTCTGATCTAAACATAGAGTTATGGCTCTAAAACCATAGAAGAGTTGTGTCCCGCAATGAAAAAAATTATCATGGGGCACGAAGCGTATCCAGGAATTGTCGGAACTCTCCAACACAAACAACAATTTGTTTCGAAAAAGTGTCGTACTCTCAACCATGAAAGATACGCCAAATAACTGCTAAGAAAAGTACCTAAAAATTTAGCGCGTAACAAAAGAAACTACAAATTTAATGCTACTGAGATATTCCACACACCCATTAGTGGAATAACGCCTGTCCCGACGGAAACGCTAATCGCAACACACTTGAGATGGGCGGGTTGTCATCAAGTAGGCGCAAATTCCACGGAGCATGTGCTTTTTCAGAGAAAAGGTTTTTACCACAAATCGAAGTAGATATTGAGAGTCAGCATAATAAAACGAGGTTAATATGACTGTAAACCCATAGAATGGTTGGTACCCGAGATGCCAAAAAGCAAATTATCGCGCAGCTCCCGTGTTTACTGGTTTAAGCAAACCCTACCCAATCATATCCTATCTTACAAAAACAGGAAGCTGTAAATGTGACTGCTTAAAAAAAACTTTTTACTTGTTTATTAATTTATTTTTGAGCAGCTTCACAAATAAATATGTGTAAGTATATTTTAGGTTTTTGATTTATTTTACTTACTATTGTGACATACCAGACTGTCACACAATATTTTGCTGGGAATTGGGGACAAGAATTTATTAAATTCTTCGTAAAAAGTGAAAATGTTGAGGGCATAGGCATGCAGGCAGGGCGTTCCTTAGCAACCAGGGAAGCGGAAGAGCGTTTCACTATATATCATACTTATTTCCGTTATATTATATTTTGAAGGCAATAATTTTGTATCACCACTTTCACCGCTAAGTAGTTTTCCGTATTTCGAATAGGTTTTTCTTTTTTCTTTCACTTCTTTCGTCTTATTTTGCTTAAGTAAAATACTCAATTGTGGTCAACAGTTGTCTTTTTCCATAATAGTTCAAATACATCATCAATAAAAAATCAAATGAATCAATGAACCATTGTTGAAATACCATCCACAGTTGAAATAAGCCTCTGCTTTATTCTCCAAAACAAACTATAAGAGAAAGAGACGAAAAACAAAATCGCAAAAAAATTAGTCGTATCCAAAATATGTTTGAAACAGGCAGTGATTTGATTATTATTCAGACGCTGAAGGTAAACCAAGAAGAATTAAGCATTATATATGAAATCAACACGAGTATAAAACTATATGTAATTATTTTGAAAATCACCAAATACTGGAGTATGGCCACATCAGTAAAATAATTCAATAAATTAAGGAACAAAAATACAATGAAGTCAAAAGAACTGCTGCCGTCTTTCTAGTATTAGGACACTGAATTGTTGGAAATATTGTTCAAAATAACTTGGAGGCTCGAAGATCACTAGAGCGTTCCTGATAAAAATCCTTAACACATCTTTATCGTAACTATAAGAGCGCTCTCACATAAAACGAACAATTTCTTCAGACCTTATTTCATATAAATAAGAGAGCGAGATCAAGGGAACCGCAGTTACTAATCAGAAACACTCCTCTGCAGTGCAGTTGTAATTCGAAATTTGCTGCACGCAGAATATCCGCACCCCATCGCACGAATTCGTTAGCGCTGCATTACTGGTTTATAGCAATGCACCGGCGCGCACCTGGCGGTGAAGTATGGAAACATTCATTCGTGTGACAATGGCACCTGTAAATCAGGGTGGGACAAGAGGCGCTCAGAAATGTTAATGCCTGCATCGCTGAATACCAGCAAACATTCCCTTCGTGCACCAACGCGTGTTACAGACGGGCCACGATGTAAATTCACCTGGAGTACTTTCACCACCTCGGAGTGTGAGTGTAAAGTCATTTATCCAGAAATGAATTGCGTGTAAACTGATTGCGAATTTAACCACGAACTTTAAACGCAATTGTTGAAGTTAAACGTGCGCAATGTTAATCGCTCGAGAACGATCGTTTAAGGGAGGAAATCGCGTTTATCTGCTTCCTCTTCGCATTTCAACAGCTATGGTCTAGAATTAACATGGGAAAATGTTCAGAGACGTTCAACTGTTGTTGAGTGTCATCGGTTGTATACGATTCGTCTGTCTACCTCTTGGTATGTGATGACCTTCACTCCATGTGCGACACTGCCATAATGTAACACTCAATGCTTAAGTTTTCCATATTACACTGTCGACCACTTCTAATTTGCAAACCTGCAATTGCCACACATTCATACATGTTATCCCTGCGTGTCCCTTGAAGCACAACCGACGCTATTCGGTAGTTTCATCTTGCAGAGATCCTAAACGTAATTTCAACATACCTGCAGAACTAACCATATTTAAAATATTTTCAAAGATACAGTTTAGTTGCTATGACTTCTATAATATACTGGAGATATTGGCTGATATTTAATTTCTACATTCTAAGGTAATGACATCAAAAGCTGAAAGGTTAAGGGAAAAATTACATTCAACTGGCTGGTGTAACCAAAATATTTACAACAACCTTTCTTTTCTGATATAGTTGGATCCTTTATGAGTTCACATATCTTCCTCTATAATACATAATTTAATTTTTCGGAACATTTTCTTTTGGCGACAGAGAAACTAATACTGTGCGAAGTCACCTAAACCTGACAAGTCGATTTTACTGATTTCTAAAGCTGACGTATAAGGAACCTAAAGATGTCATGAACAAAAAACACAAATTAATTTTAGTAATAATTATTTTTAATAATTATGATTAAATACAGTGTTAAACAGAAAAAAATATTCTCACTTTTTTTAACAGAAACTCTCCAAGGAAGAAGTTGTCCACCATTAAATATATGCTATTCATGTGTTACTATTAGATTCATGTGTTAACATTAAGATTTTTGATAGTCTTCCTATGTAGAGAACTGTTGTACTGTGTGTATACGATTGTATATTATTGCAGTTTTGTGAAGACTCTGTCAAAACGTTAATGCAGTAAATTGTGGCGTCGTTGTTCCAATATTTGTGCAATAATTTGCAAATTTTATTTCTTCAATAGGTGTAACATACTAAACGAAACATTTAAGTAAGTTTTTTCATTCCTGAATGCCAGATGTCTATTTAGCCGTGATGGGTAAGGCATTGGTGTAGATATGACTTGCATACCTGGCCAGAGTGTACGTATGACTTGGATCGGTTCTAATCCTAATCTATAGCCGTGCTTAGCTGCTATATGCCTGCGGTTAAGTCGGAAGGAGAGACCGGAATAAAGCAAACAGTGTTTGACGGGACATACACAGTTATGGTCTAACGGTTTTTCTTCTTCTTATAGAAAAAAATGCTCATATAACCAATGGTTTGCGCTTTGGAGCGCTCTAGTAGCAAATATTTAGCAACACAATAATAGGTTAGCACTAAATGTCGCAAAACATGCTGCCAGAGGGCACCAATGGTTCCTGTGCACGCCCGAACGTCACAATAATAGGCGAACGCTATATCCACAAAATTGTTCTTGACAGCAATGAGTTAAATCGTCCATTCGGTAACGACGTCTGTTCCACTGATCTCTGTATTTCTCATAGCTCCACCGTTTCAGTTTTTTCCAAAAGTTCTTGTAGCAAACCCGCTCCGCCACATCCGCCTGACGAGACAAAAGACCTAAAACGCGATGGATGGTTTGAGAGTAGACATATCACAGATATAATATACGACATTTGTTTACTTCAAGTGCATCTAAGACGCTTTAAGCAAAAATTGGGTCGACGCAAAATGATTTGTTTTGGCGTTCTTTCGAAAACCAGGATCTCATTGTACCTGATCACAAGTGATTTCTTCATATTTATCTCCAACGGAAGGGCAATGAAAAATAAATATTTATTCGAACTCTTAGCTATAGAAGAAAGAAATTGTCTCTAACGGTGTGCTTTTCTTCTCTTAGCGTTTGATTATTTGATCAGCGGATGAATATCGCAGTCTCTGTTCTGGTGGTCTGTTACCTGCCGTTCGTGCGTTTGCGTAAGGCGAAAATAGCTGGAGACGCTCTTCTCCGGACCAGATGCCGTGAGTATACGACGTTGTAATATGAAAACTTGTGCAGGAGCTCTGGTGAAAACAAACAGAAGTGTGTGAATGGGTTTGTCGACAGTATTTGTTTCTTTCCTCACCACACTTTCATTCTTCCTTCCGAGTGTTCAGAAAATAATATCAATAATACGCCCAAGTGTTATTTGATATTGTGAAGAGTTTCATTTTTTGTGGGAATTTTGATGCGGTGTTGTTGTCGTGATTTCATGAAGAATAGAAATATAGTGAAACGGCTTTCGACGGCTTTGCCGTCATCATCAGTCTACAAATACAAACAAAATAAAATACCAAGTAAATACCAAATAAGACAAAGTGGGATATTAATATAAATAATAGTTGCATTTAAAATTATAATAATTAGCAAATGAAATTACAAAATATGAAATGCAAGGGGGATAATAATATAAAGACCAGTAGCAAATGAAATTACAAAATATACAAAATGCAAAGTGAGGGATTAATATAAGTAATAAATAATTAAAAATATAATCAATATAGACTAAAAGCAAATAAAATTACAGAATATAAAATGCAACGGAGAGAGAATTAATATAGATATTAGATAGTTTAACATAATAATTACAGACTAATAACAATTCAAATTACAAACAAAAATTTGTAATTTGCTATACGTTTTAATTATTACTATTCCCCCTTTTTTTAATTTTTTGCAATTTTATAATGTGTATTTTCTTTATTTGTATTTCATATTTTGAAATTTTATTTGCTATTGGTATATAACAACTATATTTTAAATGATCTATTACTTATAGTAATCTCTCCCTTTGCTCAAGTCTTGCAGACTTCGTTGTCATATTTGAATTTGGTCGATCTCGGAAGAGGGGGGGAGTGGGTTCCTTGTGGTGTCCGGAGACATAGGAGAGTTAAGCGACCGTTAATATTAATGCTGGGCTTAATGTCCTACGCTTGGCTCAGAGGTAGCTCCGGTCACTGATCAAACTTCTGCATTTCCTACCATTCTACTGATCACATAGTTTGGGGTATCTCCACTGGTCGCGCGATGTACAATGGTGCCAAATCTGCGGAAACGTCATATAACTAGAACGCCTGAATTAAAATATATCTTCTAACAAAATATATAGCTGGATCTATCTCTCATTTTCACTACCGGAATACGCTATGAGCTTCAGTCGTCTTGGAGACGAAATATTACACAGTTGTTTACACGAAATAGTACACAAATGCTTCTATCCGAGTTAACAAAATTCGAACATTGGCACTCGTTAGGACTCAAACTGTGGTGCTTCTGTACCATTGTTGCGGAAGTGTTTGGAGGTTTGCAAGGTGCCATACCTAAGATTATGACCTTATACAGACCGCCAGGAAATATCGTATTGACTAAATATTAAGTAAATAATATTGGGAACGGAAGAGTGTGCTAGGTGATAGAGGCAGAAGATCGTAGACTACAATTTCAAAAACGTCGTGCTCAGAAATCCATAAATCACCCATACATTACAAAGAGAGCTGCGTAAGCAGATTATTAATGGATGAGCTACAAATGCTTAGACACTAATAATTTGTAGTCTCGTAGTTTCGTGAGCAGTCCTATCTCTGTGCAGTTTCTTTACCCTTCCTTCCGTACCTGAAATCCAGCAGTCTAGTAACGACCGAGACATAGTTAATTCCTTTTGTTCGAGATGCACGATTGGAGCTCTATTGTATGGGAAAAACTATGTACAGAAATACTTTTTAAAATATTTGTTTCCAAACAAATTATATTACTTTATCATTAATTCAATGAATCATAAAGTAATGATTCTTGTTTTTCCGGAAAGCGAATGCGTTTCACTTGTGACCGTAAAAAGTCACAATATAACCTAGTTGCACTTTTGACTAGGCTAAGCGTTGTAAGCTCTGTGGTGAACATATAGGTAGTCGCTCATTTGACTAGGGTAGTGGGGGTAGAAGCTTGAGAGAAGAGCAAGAGGTCTTTTGGGTAATGGAAGGTGCCACCAGTGCAATCGGAAGTGTCTGAGAGAAAGGCGCTGTTTGGAACCGGGAACCTGCCGAGAACATTCTGGGCTTCGCCTATCAGCGTTCTAACATCGTCACCAAAAAGTAGACGCGTTCACTTTTGCTTTATGCCAGTGTGTTTTTTTTAATAAAAATAATGAGATCGGATAACGCCAGTTGACTTTGGGATACTCGAGGATTGTTTGGAAGCGAGATTATTTCACAATAGCCTCTGAGTGAGGGCGTGTAGTACGGCGACATTATTGGTGCTACCACAACCGGTAAAGTTAATGTAGGAAGAGTAGACCACAGACAAACAATTTTATGCTGACTGATTAAGCTTTAGCAATTGGGAGTCTGCCTTTTTCTTAGAATGTGGGAGAATGTGGGATAAAGTGGTTAAGAAGATTCATCTCAGTTGTTTTCATTGTAAATGATAGTTTTTAGTTGTTGCATGTTGAACAGTGAACGTAAAGTTTTGTTAAATTAGTTGTGTTTACTTCTCAGAGGTATGAAAGGTTATTGATGCAAGTCAGAGCCTTTTGTTAATCATTATCAAGCTTCCACTATATTGTGAAAGCAATTCTGGGGTTTGATATCACTTGTATTTACAGTAAGAGTGGTGATCAGTAATTGGAATCACATGTTAATCATTATCAAGCTTTCATTATATTGTGAAACCAATTTTGGGTTTGATATCACGTGTGATTATAGTAAGTGTATGGTGATCAGGAATTAGAATCGCATATGAAGGATTCTCATGCTTTCACTATATTGTTTTTGGTGGAGACAAATGTGAAAGAAGTCATGGTGCATAGAATTCAGGATAATTTTTGCAATTGTTTTTTTTGAAAGAGTGAAAATATTATTTAATTTGTATACAATCCAGTGTATGAGTATGACTGATAACCTATCAATCAAGATCCCAAAGATTAGAAAGACTCATTGGCTCAAGTTTGGAATGAGCATAAGATATTTTAGGCATAACAAAAAGTTAAGCTGTAGAGTGTACACTTCCTGGAATATAGAGGGATGGGTGTACGGTTACACACTAATGTAAGTGCCTTAATATGCACACACCGTAAACGGGTTTTTTGGACTCTCTAGATATATTCTTGATGAATAGAAAATAAATAATAATTTAACCACTACTCAACATAAGAGTGTCGAACATCACTTTCTGGTGGACCAGAAAACAATCAGATTCCTCGATTTCTATAATATGAATAAATAATAATAATCTTTTTTATTGGCAATGCTCAGGCCATAGGACATTCTATTACGCCTAACCATTATACTACAACAAAAAGAAGAATATAACAGTAGAGAATAAAATTACATATATTAACGTTCAGGATAAACAGTAACTGAATTGTATAATGGTTGCACATTTGAGAAGTCTTAGGAAGAGAATATTACACACATAACTTCCTGAGATGCAATTTCTGTGACGATGACGCGTACAACATCATTACGGTACAGAACTTTTAATTGAACGAGAACCTGACACACATGCTATTTTGTCTTAGACTTAAGATGGAGTATTAATTCCAATTAAAGGGAACTTAACTGCTAAAACTGTTCTACGCTTGGGAATTAATTGTCAACTAACCCAATTATGAATGTGGCACGTTGGTGGAGTAGATGGGTAGGTTTCAATGCAGCAAGCTGGGGCTTGCTTCACACCCTGACTTTGTCATATTTAGTCCAACCAACGTCACGAAACTTCAGAAGTTACTCTCCCATCCGGGCGCTAGCATTCTGGGAAGGTGTCCTAAAGGCGAGATCGTTCATCAGACTGCAGGAAGTGCTTGAGAAGTTTATACTAATTAACACACCACGTGCATCATGAGGATTATGATATTTACAAGGGGCTATGCGATCTTTAACCTCGACGTAACGTCTGAATCAACTGACGGATTTTTATAGCGGTTCATTTTAAGGGTCGATATTACAGAGGTTGCTTCAAAAGGATCAGTATGTCATTAACATTTTGCATTTTTTGACTCGAGTTTTAATTATGATTTTGTTTATTTTATATACGTTGCTTAAATTGTAGGACATGTCGATTTGATGGTCTTAAGAATGTTGAAGTTTCTCATAATAATAATAATAATAATAATAATAATAATAATAATAATAATAATAATAATAATAATAATAATAATAATAATAATAATTATAATGTCTTTATTAACGTGAATTTATGTGAGCCAAAAATAACTTTCATTTTACACATAGCCTATTTGGAATATTTGGAAAACATTTTAGATGTATATAACATACACCATGTTCACAAAAAGCAGGAAGATGAAATAGAGAAAAAAGTAAAAATCATCAGATAAATTTTCTGTGAATACACGCTAAAAAGATAGTAAATAGGATTTGTTCGATAAAATTCTGTGAAAAAACTGACTGCTTTAAAGAAAATGTTCCTACGTGACGGTGAACTGAAGTTTGATTAGTACGTTATATACTACACAAATGCTTCAGTTTAACACTTTTACGAGAAAATGGCAATTTCGTCAGACGCTGGGCTAAAACTTTAATCATTGTAGAGTTGCATACATATTACATTCCACTCATTAACACGTCTAATACATAACGATAAATATCTTGTCAAAGCTGCAACAAAGCATAACACATTTATTTAATTTAAAGTATGAAATGTCAATAATGATTTATAATTGATTTCATACACTCATTGTCATTTGTATTACAGAACTATTGCGATCATAGTTCACATATGGATATCTAATGAACAGTTTAGGTTGTAAAGAGAAATAAAGAATCGCGGCTCCAAAATTTTTAAACCTTGAACCTCTATTTTTTTCCCCAAAATGGAAGTGAATATAAACATAAAAAATGAAGTCACATAAAGAATGACAGTAACGTATCCGTTATCAAACAGTGTTTGTAATATTATTTTAGAAGCACGAGGTAACAGTCTCCATATTTCAAATAAAAATCAAGCAATTCATATCTCGTTTACCACAAAATCGTAGAAAGAAGTGTGAAGTTATTCATAAAAATAGTAGTTTTAAGTAATAACGATTAATACGAAGAAAAATTGGATAACGCAACGAGTAACAAAATAATGAAAGTACGGCCTCTGTAACAAAATAATGAAAACTCATGATTGCTGGGTTTGAAACTATTCCCCTCATTCTGATTTAGATGTACGCAGGAATAAGATGGTTGTTGTATGCAAATGAGGTTTTCATTCTCTTAAATGAAGCGGTTCGAAAATATATGTCAGCCATATGTAAGCAACAAGAATGTACTAAGTTGAAGGATACGCAGCGGTAGCCAATCAAATTTGTACAAAAACCCCGAGAGAATATGGAGCACGAGCGTGTTATTTTGTTCGCGATTGTAAGCTTGCCAATTATTTTTATTCTGTTCCCAAATACAATTATTGGAAACATTCATTTAATTCATATCACGAAGGGATTTTATTTTTCATGTTGTCAAATAAATCTTTGTGCGCATTTCATGACGTTTTTAACAAAATAACCTGAAATATGTAATAGTAATACTACAATAACGCCTTAATCTTCGAATGCAATGAGTATCAGTGAATGTTCTCAATGTAGTGTACAGTAGTGTATGCAACTATATTCGGAGTAGGTACGTTGAACAAATTGGAAGAAACAAGTAGGCTAAAATAAATTTCTCTATATTCAAACAAAAAACACTGGAAGCCGTCGCGCTTTGTGTGAGTACCAACATGAGCGATTCACCTCTCTTAAGCGGTCACCGTCTTCGGGCACATCTTTAAAGTGATCGCGCTGACTTGGCGCCGGCGGTGAGGAATCGTGCCGAAGGGCGCAGCTGCCGCCGCGGTGAGCCCGGCGTGATCACCTTCGATCGGGCGCAGCGGGGGGAGGGGGAGGGGGGAGTGGTGGGGGTGCGGGGCGGAGCGCGCAGAAACCAACGTTGTCGCTGCCACCGTGACAAATCGCGCTGTCGCGGCGGGATAAAGGGCAGCTGCATCCACACGTAGAAGTGGACGTGGATGTGGAAGCGGTGGTGGTGGTGGTGGTGGTGAAGGAACAGAAGCACCGCAGTGACAGTAATGTGTGCCAGGGGCTATTCAACTCTCCATTGAAACTCTGGACAAAAATACAGGATGCAAGGATAGCTACCGCTAGTTACGCAAGTTGCTCGGTGCGGCATCGAGTAACGTATGCCAACTTTGCGCGATGAAAATTTGACGCTTTTTTGGGAAGTAGGAAATTTGCGGAAATCAAGTTTTTTGGCTACGCCTGTGTAGTGACAACTCCTGCAGGTGTGTGTGAGATGTAAAGTGGCTGGTCAGACAAGTACTGTAGTGTAGAACCCGTTAGTGTAAGTGTGTGTGTGTAAGGGGTGAGGGTAGGACAAGGAAGAGGAAAGAAAGATCGCGCGCGTTCCATGAACCGTTTATTAGGGTACTGCTCCAGCATTCGCCAAGGGGTCATCGGAGAAACTATGGAAATCTACCGACCAGAGCAGCCGGCCGCTAGCATT
>BLKR01011400.1:0-33187 GCA_011170035.1 Teleogryllus occipitalis
AGTATTGTTGCTGTATCAATAATAATTGTTTATCCTACGACCAAAGAAGCAATTTGTTGAAGTTATATAAGAATAAGAGATCCGATTTTTTTTAAATTTAGCAAGCCATTTATTACAAAATAAAATCTTACGTGATACTCTGTGGCTAGTACGACGGTCGTTAAGTCAATGCAAAACATATACCCTACAATTTCATCCACACCCCAAATGGTGACATCCATCTTAAGTAAGCGACAACCAACATTGCACAATGCAACGCGCTAATTTCGGAGTAATACAAAAGGGTTAGTTGTACGCCCTGGAATCCGTGGAAATTCGTTTAAGGGTAGTTCACGAAATGACGATGTCTGAAGACTGGTATGATTGAAACAGTTTGAAAACAATTACGCATTACGCAAACAAGAATAATTGGTTCCGCACCAAGTGACTAGGGAATCATCGCCTTTTCTGATGTCGATGTCTGTAACGGTGAACGAAGGCGTCGGATAATAATGATATGATAAGCCCGAATCGCGCGAGAGACGGACATACTGGTTGCGAGAAGAGAGTTCGCAGGCTATTGAATAATAAAAACCTTACGTAAAATATCATCACCTTTATTGCTGACGCCAGTACATTCGCTGGTGCAGTTTTTGGAGTAGATGTTCAAAATGCCCTCCCCCTCATGTCAACATGGGCCCGCTCCGCATTGCTCACCCGCACTTGCCCCAACGTTTCAGTGATGACCGTCACGAGGTCGAGCGCCTTGTAAAGAATGATCCGTTATCACGGCCACATCTTCGATACTCCTCTGTGCACCACCCCGAGATTGATAGATGTTTCCGAGCACGTCAATTGCTCAGGCCATTTGTTCCGTTAGTGGAGTGAGCGTTTTATCGCGGGTAGTGGCGGTGTTCCTCCCCACTAGGTGGTGAAATCCGGGACCGACCACCACGTCTGCTTGCGGGGAAATTTCCCCTCCCGGCAGGTTTTTAATCTCATTCTTCTAGAAGATTCTGGAAGTGTTCTGTAGAAAACCTTTTGTGTGTTTCAATGCACCTAGAGGTACAACGCTGTGAATTACTAGACTGGCTATCAGGCATACCATGAATCCATATGACTTGAATACCTAAAGATGGAGGAGACAGATTTCTGTATTAGCGAAAAATTATTTTTATTTTGAACTTTCACAGCACATATACAAATGCAAAATATAAAAGTGAAAATTTCCGCCGAAGGCGTCAAGTTAAACTAGTGAGACAATGGATCATATGACTAAACATGAGACTGGCTACGGAGCAAAGTGAGTCTACTCTGCGACACTGAGCAAAAGCTGCATTTCGTGTGAATAAAAACTTCGTATGTCTCCGAAGAACTTGCTCATGTCTCGCGAGCATTTGCTCGTTTTGAACAAGTGATAGTGTAGGCTAAGGGTTTTGATACGTCGCCATGGAGCTATGAATTCACGCACGTCGCGCACATCATTTGGTTTCTTCCGTGGTTGTTGTCTTACGTTTGTGAGGAAGCTCGTGTTGAAGCATAGTGAAGTAGTGAGCACGTTCTCTTCTCGTTATTCTAATTTGGAAATAAGCAGCAGTGAAGATGAGCAGAAGGCGCCAGAGGCCCAGCTAATTTTCGCTGAAATTCTCAGCGAGCATAAGATACTTTTTGACAGATAAGATACTAAGATACTTTTGACCGATAAGATTGATAAGATACTTTCCCGAGGTATGCTGCCGCCGGATAGAAGCTCTGCAAAATTTGAAGAAACAGTACTCGGAAAAATTGAGAAACAGTACTCGGAGTTATGTTGAGCGATGACCAATTGACCAAAAAGTTTTGCAATTCGAAAACGCGTTTAAAAACAAGAACTGAAAAAAAAATATTTACATTATATTTTATATTATTTTAAGAGCAGTATCTTCAGCTGAAACTGGGAATGAAGGTAGTGTTTCTAGTGGAGAAGCAATACTTTGTACGGAGGGTAGCAGCGGGACCCCTGCAAGGGTGCTATCTTGCCTTGTGAAAAGAAGATTAGTAGTGTTAGAAATAGAAGAAACAATATCTATGTCAAATGTGGAATTAAGAAGACTCGTTTCATTGGAGGAATTGCAAGTGCTGTGATGAAAGAAGGAGAAATGTCTGTGGGAAAAGAAAATGAGAGTATTGTTTTCCAAAATGAATATAGTAAATTTTACTTACATATTAAAATCTGTGTATTATTCTTGACAGTTCATCCCTCCTACGTTGTCCTCTCAATCTCTCACGAGTTCTTCCTTCTTCTGGGGGTTGTGATTCTTCTTCACTTTCAATGACGTCAGTTGCAAAATTCTCATCTTGTATTTTGCTACATTGTGCAAAATAAAGCAGGTGGTGTCTTTTCTGTAACTAGTCTCACACTATTTTTTAAAATCGGAAAGCGTTGTTTTGTTCGTCCGAAACACAGTTCAATGGTAACTCGCTCTCTTTTTAAACATCTATTGAAAGAGCGTCGCAGGGTTCGCATATGGCACCATGAGCCATGGAGCAATTCCTTAACCTCAATCGCCAAGTAGCAACATGTCGCTTTGGCCTGATATTAGCCCGCATGGATGGGAATTCTTCCAAATGCGAGATAAGTGCAGTGATCCAGGCCGAGGAGTGCCCATATTAGTAAAATCTTCTTTAGCATTGCATGTTGCTTGGATAGAATGAAGGCCTTTCCTATTGATGTACTTATCAGCATTCTTAATCAGAACATGTGTGCAGTCAAGAGCACCAATTGCATTAGGGAAAGTGTATCTTTGCTGCCACAGATCTCTTGCATGCTGGAGAGCTATTGCACTTCTTGGGAACTGTATCCAATACTGTTTTTTTCATTTCTTTTCTTCATGACGAAACTAAAAATCTTGCTCACTGTGGATTGATCCACGCCAACATCTTCTGCCACTCCTACCTGAAAATCAGGATCGGTCACATAGCGAAGAAAAAAATTCATTTTTAGCTCATTGTTTAAAGCTCCGCCTCTTGTTTCTTTATGATTGCCGAGAAAATGTTGCGTCCGAACAATGTTGCGAACCATACAACATTGTACTTTTCGAATCGGTAACGATTCTTTTAATCTACGTCACGAGAATCTCGCCGTATCTTGTAAATGTTTCTAGTCCGCTGCATTTGCATGTGAGCACACGGTATAAACTCTGCCATTTTAACCTTACTTTTTAAACGCAAGTCTGCTACTGAGGTCCCTTCGAAATTTTGAAGCAAGTACACAATCTAAAGAGTAAACGCTTAACTTCATTTATACCAATTCTGAGCATTTGCTCGCCAGGTGAGAGCACGCTCAGGAACGGAGCAAGAGCTTAGAGACTGAGCAATTACTCACCCTATTTATTCATACGAAATTGAGAAGGTTCTCTGAAACTCGGAGAAAAATGTAATTGCTTAATTTTATTCATACCACCCAATAACTAGCTTGAGTCATAGAGGTAAGACAGAGGATTAGATATTGACCTAGCAATGGACTTGCAACAACATAACGCCAAACTGAAGAAATATACAATTGAATAGCTGGGTCAAATAACGGCCTATGTTAGAGTATTTGCAAATCATGTTTCATGTTGAAATAATGGTATATGCCGTCTTGTGTATGTTCATGCAGTATATGATAAAAAACAAAACAATTCATGGAATAACGGTCGATGTTACCAGTCCATCAGAAAAAAAATCAAGAGAGGAAGTAACGTGTAGCTTTTCCGCTAGACCTCCGAAATTCATGTATGATAACATACACCGTCATCCGGTCCAATCACTTCAATTATTCTGGCCCAGACCGTCAATGAAAGAAGCATATTCTCTTTCAAATTATATGGAGGAAAATAATGTCGAAGACGTTTGCAGTGTCTCTACGGATGTGAACAATCAATAATTTGTTGTTAACGGAATAGAAGCAAGTGTTAGATTACTTTAATAAACAATTGAACTGATAAGTAAATAATATCGGAATATGGAAACATTCTGAACTTTGTGAAAAGGTTTTGATCGCTTATATAGATTATCGAAGGTTTACTCGAATATTTTTTCATGCCAATTTATCGTCAAAGCTTCTCAAGAAGTCTTCAAATCAGTTAGTCAATTAAAAAGAGAATGTATATGAGATTTTCGGACATTGTATAAGACGTACCCTCCTGTCATTATCATTCCAGAGTTTCCAGGGAGGAAACGTCCAAACTTCGAAAATAAGCTCTTAAGACAATTTTAAGCATGTTTTGTCTAATAAACTACATGGATACTCCGAATGGCTGAGCCGCAATAAGCACTCAAAAGTTGGTCTGAAAATATGCTTTCTAGGCAAAAATTAAAATTTGCTTTGTAGAAACATATAAACACTCCAGAAATATGTAAATTGTTTATTATCAACAAAATGAACGAATATATTAGTTCAAAACTAAAAACTAATCGAGAAATAAAAAAGCAGTCAAACTGTGTAAATTGTGTGCTTTTTTATTTCTGCGATAATTTTTATTTCTGATCACTATCGCGCCCTGTGCTTAACCTACCTCCATCATTAATAAAGCTCTGCTTAACCTTTTGCTATATATTTATATAGATAAACGTCTGCTATATTAATAACTTTTTATTGTTGATCTACTATTAACAAACATAATTGTTTTCATAAACTACTTGCATTGTACAACAAAATATTTCAGATCTATTCTGACATCTTATTAGTGTCAAACATGAAGCAGCATATTGTTAAAAAAACTAAAAATGCCGATTCTAATTTTTATCTGCTTTCATTTATTTATTTATTTAACGGCAAAAGTAGTTAAAAACTGTGCCGTACTATGGGGAAAAGTGTATTATGTGTCCGTTTTCTTATATAAAGGGATTCCTACCCTTACGATACAGAAGTTGAATTCTAAATACTGATAGAAATGAGCTTTTTGGCAAAAATTGATCAGAAAATATTAGTTCCCGTGTAATAAAAACTATTTGCAAAGAAAAAAGCTACTGATTTCGGCTCTTCTTCCCACCATGCTCTTCGTAAAGGTCTCGAATTACTCCCATATGGAGAACATGGAGAACGTTAATTTAAATTTTTTACTCACTGAACTTTATAAAACGTGCACAGATAGTGAAGTTACATTTGTGTCCAGAAGCAAACCAAGGGGCCATCTCAGCATTCGCTAAAAGGATCACAAAAATTGGACGAAAAACCTTAACAAGATGGTGGTCATTGACTCAGAAGATGAGGTGCAATATGTGTGACAGGTTGTTTACAATTATACACTTTTTATGGTAACTAATACATTAAATATCATTATTAAAATGAATATTATTTTCCTCTTTGATACACGATATTGTCTCTAATTGCATAACAAAAGTTATGCAGCAGAAACGTTTTGGCACTTATATATATATATATATATATATATATATATATATATATATATATATATATATATATATATTGATTGTAATCGTTTATTGTATCTCGCAATGTGTTGTAAAATTATGTAGATGTATTGTAAGTGAATTTTTTGTAGTGAGCTCTTGATACTGACACTGGATGATCGCAATTACTACGTCGAGTGTAATTTGTGTTATCTGAAAATTGATTATCGAGTGACATTTGTATTATCTGAAAATATATTCCCAGCCTTGAGTAACTCATTTGTGTCCGATTTCTAAATCAAGAATCAAGGCAATGGGAGAATTCCTAGGTTAATAAAAAAAGGCTTACAAGAATCATGTGGGTGGGGTTTGCTTATTATTCGTACAATTATTTTGTGTAATCTATAATTCTGGGACCTATAGGATGTGTTTCCACAGAATATTATGTCGTTTATCAGGCGGTAATAAACATTCACAAAATATATAAAACGAGCACTGTGAAAGCTTACTGAATTTGAAAGAATTCTGACCTCGTAGCGTAATGAACTATTGAATGAAATTTTGTGTTCAATTCACTTAAATGGGCGTTCCATTTGAGGTTTGACTTAATTAAAAGACCAAAAATGTTGTTACTTTAATATCATTCAATTACACGTTGTTTATTTTCAATGGATTATACACTTCTTAGATGGAAAACTGCTTTAAAACTCTTTTATCTGCGTTTGCTATTAATTTCTTACTGCGAAACCAATTTGAAGATCTGATATTATATCATTATTTGTTTCTTTATTGCAAAGAATATTCGTATCATCCGCAAAGAGAACTGTTCTTTCATTTCGAATCGTCCACGGCTTATCGTTTACATATATAGGAGGATAATAGAACCTAAACTCGAACCCTGCGACACCCCTAGTGCAACTGGCAATGAATTGGAAAGGTGAGTAAATCATGTCCATTACAGTGCGGTATTTCTGTTCTCTGAGAATGTTGTTGATGACAATAATCTACAGACGAATACCAAGACGAATTCCTTACGAAGGTAATTTTGAAAGTAAAATGTTATAGTCAAGAACGTCAAATGCTTTTGAAAGAGCTAAAAATACTCCAATAGGTGCTTCATTTTGATCCGTGAATGAAGGAAAAAATATGGCTGTTTCCGTATATTTTGATTTTCATAATCCACGTTGGGAATCTAAAAACGTATCGTATTTACCGTGAAAGCTTTCCATTATAAGAAAAAGAAAGCTCTCTAGTGTTTTTGAAGAAATCAGAAAAGAGAAATTGGCCGATAAGTTTGAATTTTATTTTTGTTGAGTTTTTTGAAGCGCGTCTTAATTTAAGCTCTTTTGAAAATAACTGGAGACGTTCCAGTTCATAATGATGCATTAAACATGACTTATACGGCAGGTCTATAATGGCAGGCGTAGATCTCGTAAACCATCCAGAAATTCATGTTTATCGGCCAAATATGTATTTTTAATTTGCCGTTTATTTTGAGAATTTCATAGAAAGTTTCGGAATCAAATATCTTGTCGATTTTGTTTGTCGAAACGTCTGATGTTGAATTTGATGGCATACGATTCCTAGTGAGATAGCTGCAATTCTCAAATAATATTCGTTGAGGAGACTAGCCATTTTCTGGAACGTTCACTATCATTATCTTTTAAAATAACATCCTCAACGAGGTTTCTAGTTGGTCGTATTTTTAATTATTTTCCGCATTACTTTTGTTTTCTTATTTGAGTTGAAAAATTGGTCTCTTGTTAGATACATAATTGTGGGGCTCAGAGGAAAAAGAGGTTGTGAAAGTTTTTACTTTCAGAGATAATTTCATTTAAAGTTTTGCCTCATATTTAAAAATATATTTACCTCTCTGAGAAGATTTATCACAACCCATTTTCAAGTTATCATCTTTATTTAATTATCATTTTTCAATTACTTTCGGATTTAAATATGTTTTAACTTTTGTATAAGAATACTCTACTTTGTATCGTGCAGTGTATGACTGAAAGTAGTGGAGGTGACAAACACTCTACAATCATACTGCGAAATGATGACTGCATTAAATTTTCATCAAATTAATTCATGAAATGGAAGATGATGAATAGGTATAGAAACTAGACTTTTCTATGAAAATTAAAAAAATACATCCCTATATGTAGTAAATTCTAAAACTTTGTGTAGTCCAGGCATGTCAAGGTCTCGGGCAAAAATAACAAGCTTCCTAGAGCTCGCGGGCACTGCGTCCAGAGAAATTGGCGCGAGATTTAAAAGTAAAGGTTGTCCAAATTCCTCCGGAGTGGCGGTACGTCATTGGATACCTGGCCCATGACAGTCTGTGGAAGAAGTTACTTGACAGTTATTGTCACAAATTAAGCTATATTAATTCCCATTTTCTCTTGAAGACAAGAAATGATCCATTAAAATTAAATAATACATCAGTCCGATTTCAAATTCTCAACTAAGAGTAGAATAAAAAAAATGAATCAAAAGAATCTTGATTTTGTAATCCTGTTTACTTAAGAGTGATATAAAATCATGAACTTTCTACATTCAGGTTAGAAGGTTTAGCAGACAAATATTCTTGTCTGCTACAAGCGCTGTCCGTCCGTAAGCGAGAATTGTCAACTTATAAAGACTTGTTAATTTATTTCACATTATTGATAAATACAACTAATAATTGAATTTATTAAATAATTGAATTTGAATAATAAATTGAATAATTGAATTGAACAAATAATACGAGATTTTGTCGTAGATTTAGTAACACAACTCAAAACGAAAACATGTAAAGAATTCGCCATTCAAACATATTCTTATCACTTAGAAAAGATGTTTATATGAAGGAGAATTTAGTAAGAAAATAAACATCAAATAGTAATTAATGACGAATATAAACATAATACAAATCTAGGTTATATGATAGAAAAAATATGGCAAACATATTTGGCACGAAACCACTATTCACCGCCTCGCGCCGCTTCAGCTTGCGCATGTCCACCCCTTTGTGAATTTGGAGAGGTTTTGTTTTGAGTTGTGACTGGATGCGGTGCCTGTGTCTTTTGTTCAGTCACGGGTGTACGGTTGGTATTATTCGCTGTGTTACCGACTTGTACCCAACCGTCTGTGTAGAGAACGACCTCTTCCAACCTTCGGATATAGGAAGGACAGGAACCTTAGATCACGTACACACAACGGCTAACATTACAATTTCTGAGTGAAGAAATCGAATATGCTACTCAGTAATTCTGTAAAGAACATTTGTTGAATCTCGTAAATTTTATTTGAAGCAAGTTAGTAGTAAATGCATATATTGCAGATATTTGGGCAGAAGTGTTTTGAAGTCAGATATTTTGTGTAATTGTCTTTCAAAAGAAAAGTAAATTTAGCCACGTCAGTGCTATACACAAACGTATTTCTGATAATATTTTGATAAGATTGTTTTTGCTTGGTTAGATTTATTCCCTGTTACTTTATTCGTACTCATGAACTCAATAAACTAGGCGGACTATTGCGGCATCGTGCAACAATGCTATTAGTTCTCGGGCTTAATATTTTTTGTTTATTACGTTTAAAAATATATTTTTATGCTACACATCTTTTACTACAGTTTAAAATGAATATTATATAAATGTTCTCTGTTGCTAACTATATTTTTGTATAAAGCATATTCACAATTTTAACCGCATTTAATGGCCGTTTTAAGTGCATATATTGCAAATTTTAAGTGCATGGTTACATGCACATTTTAAACTTTTTTAGTGCATGACGTTCCCTGGGTCTAGTTATATTTAGTAAAGAAAATGGTTTGTTTGTTTTTACTCAATGTTCTAATCCCTTGTGTTATGTATTGCTTTCCCAGAAATATTTAATTTTCTCTTTTCCAATCACGAGTGAAGTCAGGGTCAACTCGCGCTCGTTGGAGCGCCGGGCTCCCCAGGCGGGCAAGTAGCTCGTGTAAGCGCGGTTTGACGTGCCTGGTGTAGGCAGAAACCATGTTCTATGAGTCCTTGATACCGAAAATTTGGTTCAAGGCAAAACATATGTGTTCGTTGAAAATACTATATCCTAAACCTTTCAGACGGCTTTGTCCAAAATCGATCTGGCAGAACGCGAGGATCTGCAAATTTGAAATGAATATTTTAATGTTTGAGTGTTCTTTAGATGAAATCTCAACATTAAGTTTTTTTATTGTTTTTCGAGGATAGAACAAGGTACGCATTAATAAAATGCGAGGTCTCATTTTCATTAAACAATTTGAATTTTAGAAAACTGCAAATATTCAAAATTTCTTCGGCGTCTTCCACTAACTTCATTACTGAATACAAATAATTTTTACATAAAATCTGCTCTTCACAGTTACATCTTTAATTAAGGTAGTGTACAATGTTTTCAAAATGTGCGTAGTTTTCGCGTAAGTTTGCCTGGAATTCAGGCAATTTTAAAAAACAGGTATTTCTCAAAAATGGCTCAAAATGTTTTCCTATTTTTTCCCAAATAGAACAAACGATGGCAATAAAAAGTAAGGCAGGTCTCATTTTCGGTTTATTCTCTGAATTTTCGAAAATTGCAAAAATTATCTCAGTAAAACCACATTGTCAATGATAAAGATTTTTTACTTTACGAAATCTGTTCTTCAGTATTAGAAATGTAATTACGGTCATCTTCAATTTTTTGTAAATAAGTAGATTTTACTCGAAATAAAGGGAATTATAAAAAGATCTAAAAAACGATTCCAAATTTTTTCTTTAATTTTTTGTCGTGTAGAGAAATGTGCACTTATAAAATTGGCACGAGTCCCATTTTCGTAGAAATCTCTATAATTTCGAAAATTGCTAAAGTTAAAATATTTTCGATGTCTTTCCAGAACTACAATATTGAAGATAGTGATTTTTTATCAATGAAATCTGTTATATAAAAAAAGATGAAATGAAGATTCTGACTACTCAGCAAAGAACACTTCTAAACTTCCTTCATCCAATAACTCCATATCTGGTTTCCTTGAAGACTAAAAAACTTCTTCTATTATCAACAATACGACTATGGGATATGAAATGGAAATCAAAATATTCAAAATTACGTCCAGTTAGGAATTCAGTACTAGATCCCTCTCTTTTCTTCCTCAACTTCAAAAGAAAATATGAAGTTATATTATCAAGACTCCGAATTGACCATTTGAATTTGAGTTACAGTTATTTATTAAAAAAGACAAATCCAGATCCATGTCTAAATTGTGGTGAAATTATTTCTACATACCATTTATTAGTCGAATGTCCTTTCACAAGTAATCTCAAGAAAAAATTAAAATTTGATAATGATATCTAATCTTTGTTAATTTCTACTTCGCAATGTGACAAAATTATTAAATATTTATGAGCTACGAAATTAGAAAAATATATATAGTATTTTCTTTTCTTGTGAAAAGAAAAATTAGCATGCTTGTTAAGAATGTGTCTGTTTGTGAATGTTGTAACTTGTTAAAAGACAATGTCATACATTTTTTTAAAATTAAATGTGTATATTGACATATAATGTAAAATTGTAAAACATGTTTTGATCGCTTATGATCATGTAGTTCCAGAGTGATTGAAAATAAATAAAGAAAAAAAAAGGATCTTGCAACAATGCCAATAAATATCCATGAATTTCAAAAAAATGCAAATGTAAAAGTTCAACTTTATTTTTAAAGAGTCGGGAACCGTGTTTGCCTGTGAGGCTGATGGTGTAGGGGTAACGTTAATGTCGTGTTTAAGTTGGGAATATGAGTTTAAATCTCAGTGTGGAAAAACATGTCACTCACTGGAAATTCTTTTGCGGTTTAAAATAATATTATAATTTTGCGAAACCCATACAAATAATGCGAGAAAGTTGTTGTAGCACTGTTGTAGAACCACTAGTTCTGTAATAGTGACGAGGGTTCAAATTGCACTTATTTTACTCTTCCTCAAAATGTCACGAGGCTCGTTTTCCTCCGAGCTCCAGAAGTATTAAATCACGTTGAGAATTTTATTTCACTGTTAAGGTAATTTACTTGGTATATCGCAATGGGCTCATTCGTTTACGTTTGTGGTCTCTGTGAGAAAAATCTCATTACAACCATGAAAGGCATAATCATTTCGGAGTGCATTAACTACTTAGGTATTTTATTGTTTCAATTTTATTGTTTTGATTTACAGAATGGTACCTAAAGGATTAAACAATGTTTGATACTTGAGAGTAAGCAGTTTTATTCACTTGTGAGAATTAAAGCACCGGCTCCTACCGTCACCTCATGAATTACATTTGTCTCACTTATGCTTATAATATTATTTTAGTATCTTGCGTTATAAATAATAATAATAATAATAATAATAATAATAAGAAGAAGAAGAAGAAGAAGAAGAAGAAGAAGAAGAAAACGAAGAAGAAGAAGAAGAAGAAGAAGAAAAAGGAAGAGAACAATAAAAATAAAAATACTATTCTTCACTGACAGTGAACATTGATGCATTGAAATATTCCTGGTAAACAGACGGCATAGTTAGCATCCTCTCTTTCTAACAACATTATTTTCTTTGATTTCATCGCTTCAGATAACAAAAACAGCACAGTTTTAACTCAGCTAAATCCTCGGGTTGTACAAAATATTATCTGTTAGCTGCAATTCTTTATTTTTACCTCGAGGATTTAAAGTAGTTTCAACTATTCCCCTCTAGAAAACCTGTATGTCAAATAACGTATTCCTGTTCATTGCATAGCAATATTTATGGATAGAGGAAGTAATAATTGTGCCATTACCAATTCTTGTCTTTTTGCGATGCTTTAATTCTGTGCTCTTTAAAGAAGCTCAGTCTATAGCACTAGCGAAATGCGACTCTCTTAAAGTTGACAATGTCCTTCCAAAATCCTTCAACGTGCAGTTTAGATGTGCGAGGGTGGTTTTCTTTCTGTTACCAGGGAAGAACACGTCACAAGTTCAAAATCTACTATATGGATTAATCCGTATAGTAGCGGTTTTAGTCTTTCAGTATCAAGTATGCAACATCAAGGAAGACATATTGTTGCCGACGAACATTCATAAAATCGGTAACATTATATTTAGTTTCGATTTGGATTCATGACCAAATGCCCGCCCGGATAAAAATGTCAAATGCAGGTTTCGTATAATATAATCAAAATAATATAATAGTTATAATACAATAAAATAATTATTTAGGAGAAAAGCATGAAAAATCGTCTCATCACAATACGAGATGGAGAATTATGAAAAGAGACTGTTAGGCCGAGTTTGGTAACCAATCGAGTATTTTAATATGATGTTACGATATGAATATCGAATGTTTTATTCGTTTTGTGAAAATTCCAAAGTACTGTATTTTTTCTGGAAATTCCCAATCGGCTATTCACCCTGCGAAAGGTAGCAGAGTAATGTTGTTAGCAGTTAAAAATATATTGAGATATTCTTTAGGGTTTCTGAGCGCTTCAACTGCTTTTGTTATTAATCCCGTTAGTATAGTGCTTATTGTATTCCGGAAGGTGGTGGTGTTCCTACGCGTCGGCTAGCAGAGGTCTTCCTTCCTCCACATATCTCCGCCAGTGGGCCACCACCTCAGCTAGGACAAGCTCCCAGCCCCGACTGGACTTCTGACGCATGTGCCGGGAAGCTCAGGGCATCTACTGATGTCACTGCAGTGCCTCTGACCGGGAGGTCCTAGGTACGAGTCGCGACGGTTTTTGGTACTAGCTAGATAACTAGATCGAATTCAGTCGCTGTCTGGAGGAGAATTCTAGCGGCCAGCTCCCTGATTGGTAGTTATCCGTGGTTTCTCCGATCAATACCAAGCGAATACCTGGTAATCCGGTCAATCATTTGGATCAAAAGCTACAGTTAATTACTTGAATCAAGCATGGTTGACCGTCTAAGAACCGATTTGATGCTTGAGCCAAGCGTTGGCGGAGATTAATAGAAAGTTTGAATGGCTCATGTGGTTGACGAGGATGCCGGACCGCCTAGGCCAACCAATTATGATCAGGCGCTACGTGAGTCACTCGCTAGCAACAGTGGAGAACACATCGCTTCCAGAAAACGCTGAAATTGCAAATTTGAAAATTCACAAAAAAGTCGTGTAATGCTTCTGATAGTTTGGATCGCGAGTTTATCATCCTGCTGATATAGTTATAGAGGAATTTCCCTCAGTGTGATGGAACGTCTCTGAGTTGCAGGAATCGCTACACGCACATTTGTATCTTTCTCTATTTTGGGCCGTACTAACTTCAGTAAAAACACAAAACCCTCTTGGACCATTTTAATGAAGTTCCTGTTGTCTTCTGTAGAACGTTGAGTAAATTTTCATGAGTGAAGTGGTTTCTCATTTTATACCACTCCTTGAACCAACGTCGTTTCCTCTTTACTTGTTTTTTTTTCGTTTGAGGACCGCAATGTCAAGGCAAGTGAGGCCAAATGTGTATTCGACATGTCACGGTAGTTCACGACAGACCCTCTTTCTGAGTCGGGAACTCAATTAAAAATGTGTTTTGATCTAAAGATTGAAGGGTTGATTGCATGTTGATTCAAGCGTGCGTCAGTTGATTGACTGAACTGTTTGATCAAGCAGCTTTCTCGTATGGGGCATACTTTAGAGCTTCTCCTGGTTGGAGCGAAGCCTCACTAGTGGGAGATGCCTGGTTGACGAAAACCTCAGCAAGCCGACGTGTAGGTCGGCGGCGGATCTCGCCATCCAGCGGAGGACGGCCACTTCCCGCGATAAAAACATGCACTACACTTATAGGAGTTATTACCTTTGCAGTTGACGCACATGGAATCAGTAATCAATCAATCAATCGGAGAAACCACAGAAAAGTTCCGATCAGATCAGCCGGCTGCATGAGATAGAGACTGAAATTCACCTGTTTATCTAGCTATACTTTCGTAACCTAGTGCTTGAGGGACTTGTCTTCATGATGGAATATAGCACGACTTTTCGCGGCTTTTCGCACCACTAGATGTCGCTTGATCTGCAGCACTGCTTGATAATGTCGCGATCATGCGCCATCTGGTGGCACGGCCGAGAAAGACGCAAAATGCCGTGGCATATTACACCGTGAAGACAAGTCCCTCACGCGCGACGTTACGAAAACCCAAGTATAGAACGAAAATCCTCCAATGCCGCGACTCGAGCCCTAGGACCTCTCGGCCAGAGACGCTGCGGTGGCAAAGTTGCTGCCCTGAGCAACTCAGCTGGTCAGTTAATAGGAAGCTGTGGATGATTAGAACACGACTTCTAACAATGAATTTGACTTTTAGATAATGAAAATAGATAAAATGTATTACATTTACCCGCACAAGATAAGCTTCACCAGAAGTGTTTTACCAAAAAATGATTACTCCTAATACTCATTCCTGTGTTTGAAGGAGATTTGGAACTCGTCGGTACTAGCACTTAGTTGTGAAAAATATCGTTAGGAGGTACTATTTTAATTTTGTATGACGGATTAAACACACAAATATACGTCGACTTCTTTAAAGTGGTCGATAAGTTTATAAAAATAATCAATAAATATTTATACTTCGATTTTTTAAGTGGCTGATGGTATTAAGTCACTGTTACATCTCTTGCCTTATAAAATGAATATTTTTAATTAATTCGCGAACGTTCTTCTCAATGGGGCTCCTGGTCTCAGAAATGTGCTTACCACTGTTAAAATATTCATTTTATAAAGCAGGAGGTGTAACAATGACCTAATACCATCGGCCACTCAAAAAATCGAAGTATAAATATTTATTGATTATTTTTATAAACACGAATTAGCGACCTGTTAATAGAATTTATGGAATATTTGTTTATTACAATCACAAGAAACTACTCGTGGGTGTATGTGTTTCCTCTATTCTCTTTGGTTCACGTTTCTGTTAGAAAATCCAGTATTCTAAAGCTGCACACAGTAAAGCATACTGCAGAAATGCACACAGTAAAGGAATTTTGTGATTTTGAATTTTGAACACAATGTCATAAAATGGTCATCATTAAAATAATAATTTTTGTGTATTTTACGATAAATATCTTCAAAAAAAAACACATGTTTGAACTTTTTTCTTTTGCTAATGACCTTTGAGGTGTGGACATTTCGACCCCTATCTATACAAAAGAAAATCAACGTAAATATCCCTAGGTAAATTGGTTAAAATTGTGCAATATGGCATGAGGAAATCTGCCCGAGAGAAAAGGCAAGATGATGACGTGGCACAGCGTCGGTCGCACCGACCGCAGGCGCCGTCAGTCGCGAAAAATGTAGAACAGTTTTTGGGGGGCAATGCAGGACGAAAAACACGCAACATTCTTATGAAATGTGCAATGGAAAGAGTATGAAAATACGGTAGGAAAACGTGTGACGAAGTAATGTGAATTAATTGGAGGGTAGCGAAAGTGCCGATAAGCAAGTCCTCTGCTAGAGGGAGGGTCGGTAGGGGTGGTTGCTGGCGGGGAGGGGCGGCGCCGCCGCCGCCGCCGCCGGCGGGGCGGGTGCCGGGTCGGGGAGGGGAGGGGAAGGGAGGGGAAGGCGAGAGCGTGGCGAGGGGCGGCAGTTGGCCGGCGCGAGACGCGCACACGGCGCGAGTGCAGTGTTGGATGCGGTATCGCGGGCTGGCCGGCTGGGCAGGCGCCGCGCCGCGCGCGCCGGGCATGCACGCCAAGGCCCCGACTCCCTCCGCTGCGCCAGCCGCGCTCTTCGCCATGGAAGCGTTAGGAGACTGGATTTTCGACGGGCCTATTATTTTTCCAGAGTTCGGGATATTCTATGCCCCTCCGTCAACTTCCACGGTACGTAGTCGTGTTCATTACTTGATAAAATGGTGCGTGACACGTGAAATTTGTGGTGACAGGTGTCCTAAGAGTATGAGTGTAATATAAAGATTTATTGCGAACTTTCATTGAATTTATAAAAGTGTCTTGGGTTTATATTTGATGCCCCCGTTATTTTCAGCATACGTTGTCAGAATCTCTTATAGCATAAAAATAATTTTCGTTTGAATTGTTTTTAAATGTATGGTAATGAATGATATGAACTCTTCTAACCTCTATCATATGTAATTTACATCAGGTGTTTTGTTTGAATGTTTAATGTGACATACCGCAGTGCACCGAGCATGGCTATAAAACAATGGAGATAATTTCTTGCTGTCTATCGGAAATATGGTTGTCGATTGTGTCTGTGCAGGGGGTGTGGGGAGAGCGTAGCGAGGGGCGGCCTAGTTTCAGCAGTGGTGGGCGAGCCACGTGGCGTGCGTCTGCCATATTGCTAACCTCATGGGCACACCTGATGCTAAGATCTGCGCCCTTCTGAGGTTTAATTTAAACGAGAGGAAGAGATGCATCGGGAAAAAGTCACGAAGCGTCCGTTCAAGATGGATTGAGATTTTTCAAATAACTTGAAACATACTTTGAAACGGTGACATATTGTACGTAGATGTTTGCCGACCCTAACCTACACGACACCTTCAGTGATCGGTTTTATAAGCCTCTTAAACTCAAGTGATGTAACTTAAATTTTCGTATTTTTTTAATATTAAGTCGATATTCATGGTAAGCAAGTGGGAATTTATTAGTAGTACGAATGATGTAGTTGTACGTAGTGGCGTCGCCTACCCAGTTGAATGGGGATGTAATGATCACGTCACGGATTAAACAAATTTTTAAATATATTTTGTCTGAATTATATTATGTTGCACACTTCCTATCGCGTTTTCTATACTGCAATGTAGATTTCTACTGCATGTGTTTTGAGAATGCTAATTTTTGCATTGCTTGCTCTGATAATCGTAAACAAAACGATAAATCAGAAAAAGAAATGTGAAAATTAAGAATTAAAATGTATAGAACGTGTTTTAATTTGAGGTCCATTCCCAGCTGTTTTATGGCATACATGAGAACTAAATGGAGTTTGTTGAAGCACAGAGAGTGTTTTACACACTATTTACTGCCACACGTATCTTACGCGTTACAGTTCGAAATTATGATTTTCTCAGTGGCAGCATATGTTACAATTGAATGCTATAACATGGTTTCAAGAAAAAGTCAGCCTTTTCACAACAAAATACAACACGTGTGAATATCCTGTAACAATGAACTATTATTCCTAGCGGGCTGTTAAACGAGTCTGTACTGATGACCCACGTCTTGTATCCTATGTCGATGTACTCTATCAGAATTAAATTTGCTTAGGTTCATTTGGAAGACTTAGAGACCCACACAGGAGCTTTGAAGTTCACAGTTGCATGCACTTCACGGCTGGGATTCCCCGGCTTGACACCAAAAGACTGCTGCTAAAGGAAGAAGGGAGAAAAGTGTTTTTTTTTGGGTGGGGGGAGAGATACAGTAGCACTGATGAGAAAGCGTGATGCGACAGTCGAATTGCAACAACAGCGATGAAGTGTACAGCCCCTTCACACAGCACACTGCTGTTGGTTCAGTGACCTCGATAACAAAACGAGGCGGTCAAGGGATGTATCTCGGGGAGTCACATAAAGTTATCGACAGTTACGCACTAACAGGTTCACAATGGGAACAATAAAGGTAATATCCCTTCAAAATTCAACTGACTTTATTTATAAAATGTCGATTTAAAAAGTATGAATTTAATTTAAAAACACAAACTGTTGCTAAAATGTCAAATTAACAAAAATCACAACAACGTTTCGGGGACACTTCTTCCCATCTTCAGGTTCCTGAAATAGCAATAAAGACAATGAAATGCCAGTAGGCGAAAATAAAAATAAAGGAAAGGTGATAAGTTTTTTTCGGATAGATGGGGGACAGGTTGGACCCGAATTATGTTCGTGGACTGTATTCTATAAAATAAGACCTTTTGAACGTTCTTTTACAACTTTGCAGATTAGTTATTTTGGTTGTCCCCCCATTTTGGTAGCATGAATGGTCTAAAAAGTGCAGAAGCCGAAATCAATGTAAAATTAAATTGGAGGAAAAATTCCGAAATTCTTTCACAATAAAATTAAAGGATTTAAAAAAAAATCTGTGCATTTTAACTTCAACGCTTCGGATTCGGTGGTATAACGGTTAGCGTACCGAACTGTTGTACCCAAATTGGCGGGTTCAAACCCGATCGAAGCCGTGGATTTTTAAGGGCGAAAAAAATCCTCCCTTCGAAGGGGAAGTAAAGCTGGATGTCCCTTGTAGTAGATTAACTGCATGTAAAAGATCCTCAAGCCTAAAAGAAGCCTCTGAGCTAAATTCAAGTCGCCTGTTTCGTCGCCCAACAATACCTTCTTTCTCCGCTAGATGATGAAAGAAGCGTGGCGAAATTTACGTGGGCAGACGGAAGAGCGGGCCTAATGGCCCGAGTCTCGACACGTAAAATAAGGCATTAACTAACGCTCAGCAATAATGAGCAAATGGCTTCTCTCGCACAGTACCGGGCCAATAATTCTGAAAAGAACATTTTGGGGAATGGGCGTTTGCAGTTGGACGCGATTTTGAATCAATTACCAGTTTTCATACAATTATTTAGGAAGTGCAGAGTTTTCGCACGTGCCTAGATTGTATATACTTATTTATATGTATACAAGAATAAATACGTATGTAAGGGAAAAGATAACTTTCTCTAGTCTGAAACTACTACAGTTGTGTAGGCTTTCGCGGCCGGAGTCAGTAACGACTTGCCTATCGGAGAGTTGCCGTGGCCTAGGCACAGGTGCCAACGTTTCGGCCATTCTTCGACCTTCCTCCTGGAAGAAGGTCGAAGGTGCCCAGGATGCGGCGCCTCTCGGTTAGCCAAGAAGTTAACTACAGAGGTCTGTTTTTTTTAACTATGTTCCAGCAATTGAAACGATCTGAAAAAATTTAACACGTGTTTTAGAGGAAGTTTTGAGATTTTTGCGTGCGTGGGCCGATGTTCTAAGATACATTTAAACAGTTCTTGTAAAATACGGGCCCAACCTGTAACTTTATTTCCCCACATGTCCCCACTTACCATTCATCAGGGCCCGAATTGGTTTCTCCTAATATGCCAAATTCTAGACGGCGAGGAAACATTCTAGTGGTGAGAAAGGACTGGCGAAGAAAGGAAGAGGTAAAGACGGAGATGAATCATGTTTGGCGAAGGCGATGGAAAAGGAGGAGACGGAAAATGAAGTGGAAAATGAGAAATGATAGGGAAAAGGTGAAAATTAGAGTAGTGGAAAAACTGAGTGATTTGTAAACTCTTGCAAGAAAAAATCGGAGTGCGAGACGCGAAGCATGGGGTTCTATTACATAGAGAGAAAAATAATAAGCAACAAAAAGAAGCCGTAGATGTTGGGAAGGGAGAAAAGAGACTGGTTGAATACAACGGAGGTGTGAAGGAAGTGGTCGGCGTAGAAAGGCGGCTGTGGCTAGTGGCGCTGTAAACCAGCTGTATGCTGTTCGCAGGGCCCGGGCAAAAACATCTATATTTTTCAGCGCCCGGGCAAAAACATCTCTACCTCCTCATAGGCAAATATTACAGTAGATATTAATGTATATTAACGAAGTGTTGAAGTGCAGAGTAAAAACAGTTTTATACTATGAACTTAAAATTTATATTATGTACAAAAATTATTTACATGTTTTAATGATTGTTCCAAGTTCAAAATGCACAACACGTAAAATTGAGAACTGCCCATCAATTTTACCTTTTAAAAACCATTTTACTGAATATAGTAAGATTTTTCTTTGATAATTCTGGGTTAATTTATGTTGTAAATTGTAAAACTTTTAACGTTAAGTGTTATATGATCCGATCCGAATTTTTCATTTTTAATTTCTCACCCTTACGAACGTAAGAAACGAAAGTATAATAATTGTGCAGCGGAAAACGAATTTTGCGAATTTTCGACATAAAAACGCGTCTGCCCGTCTGCCCGTCTGCCCGTCTGCCCGTCTGCCCGTCTGCCCGTCTGCCCGTCTGCCCGTCTGCCCGTCTGCCCGTCTGCCCGTCTGCCCGTCTGCCCGTCTGCCCGTCTGCCCGTCTGCCCGCCTGCCCGTCTGCCCGTCTGCCCGTCTGCCCGTCTGCCCGTCTGCCCGTCTGCCCGTCTGCCCGTCTGCCCGTCTGCCCGTCTGCCCGTCTGCCCGTCTGCCCGTCTGCCCGTCTGCCCGTCTGCCCGTCTGCCCGGCTGCCCGGCTGCCCGGCTGCCCGTCTGCCCGTCTGCCCGTCTGCCCTTCTGCCCGTCTGCCCGTCTGCCCGTCTGCCCGTCTGCCCGTCTGCCCGGCTCTGCCCGTCTGCCCGTCTGCCCGTCTGCCCGTCTGCCCGTCTGCCCGTCTGCCCGTCTGCCCGTCTGCCCGTCTGCCCGTCTGCCTGTCTGCCCGTCTGCCCGTCTGCCCGTCTGCCCGTCTGCCCGTCTGCCCGTCTGCCCGTCTGCCCGTCTGCCCGTCTGCCCGTCTGCCCGTCTGCCCGTCTGCCCGTCTGTCCGCCTGCCCGTCTGTCCGGCTGTCCGGCTGTCCGGCTGTCCGTCTGTCCGGCTGTCCGTCTGTCCGGCTGTCCGGCTGCCCGTCTGCCCGTCTGCCCGTCTGCCCGTCTGCCCGTCTGCCCGTCTGCCCGTCTGCCCGTCTGCCCGTCTGCCCGTCTGCCCGTCTGCCCGTCTGCCCGTCTGCCCGTCTGCCCGTCTGCCCGTCTGCCCGTCTGCCCGTCTGCAATATGGCGGTAGTCTCATTTTCGGTGAACCCTCCGCGTTTTAGAAAATTGCCAAAAGTAACATTTCCAAACTACAAGCCCGAGTTCCGAGTTTCGATGGCGTTGAGGTAAAGCTCACAGCGAGTTTACTCGGATGATCTGAGTTCACGTCTCGATGCGGAAAAAAAATTGCTGGTTGAGTACGGTTTTGCAGATTTAATGGTTTTATACTACAGCGGATCTGTTGAAATAAATGTGAGAATGTGAGTGTTTTTGTAGAACCTATTGTGCGTCCAAGCATTGTATTGCAGTACAGCGCTTGTGGAGAACAGCGTTGCCACTTTTCAGCAACACTTACAAGCAACATTCGCCATGCTGGATACTCTTATTGACATGAAATTTTGCCACCTTGTACGGCACCTGTCGAAGTCCATAAATATTTTTTTATGTATGCTAAGAAACATTGAAAGTAGTGTTTTTGTGACAATTAGTATTCAGACCTTTCTTGACCTGCTGCCTGCCGAAGCGCGGAAGTCGCCATGCGTCACCACTATCTACCTATCTGTCGCCATTGTCTCAGTTGCCTCGGAGGGCATGCAGGGTGTAGCAACGGATGTTTACATGGCACGTGGATTTCATGGAAAGTCTTGATGCAAAACTTCTCTGAAGCAAAATTTCTAATATAACAATCCAAGATTTCAATAATATGTGGGATTTGCATGGTGTTCTACCATCTGGTGAAATGCTGAGTATGTTTGGTGCACTCGCTTCCAACACCGAATGTCCCGCGAAATGAGACCTGTCTTCCCATGGACGACTGACATCGAAAGCTCAGCGTTTCGCCAGTCCTCTATGAGTGTTGAGGTCACCGAGGACAGTTGTTTTTCCTACCTTTGTATTAATATGGCGGAATTTCGGCTGGGTCTCAACCTTTCTTCAAACCTTACGTACTTCCTTCAAGCCTGGAGAAAATTAGAACTTGAACGAAAATCACTTCAAAAGGTTTTAAATAGATGGCTTAATATTATAAATTAAAGCTTTTTTTATAAAAAGTTTTGAATTATGATTTGTAAAAAAGCAGACCTTTAAATGAGAATTAAAACTGAAATATAAATAGAAAAACCAAGTCCAACTCCATGTGAAACATTGTTTACTCATCAAACACAAATGAGACTTGAATTGTTGTTTTGCACGAATAACGACATCCATATAAAGACCAATGTTATTAATTTTCAGTCTGAAGTCATTTTGCACGTCCAGTTTATTCGCATATTTATTTTTATGAAAAATAAAGGGAAAATGCCTATTCAGAAAGACGAGACTTGGATAGTATCAGGTACTGCAAGTCTTCGTGCGGACAATGCATAATATTCTTTTTGAACATCCAGCTAAAAATTCACCACTTCTTTGTATTTTAAAACAAATTTTAGGACTATTTCTAGTTGAATCGTTTTGGAATTCACATTGTTAACTGAAAAATTTCTGATTAATTTTTAGATCTGTTTAAAAGTATTTCACAGATTTTGATAAGTGAAATTAAAAAATAAATACTGTTTTTCCTTCCACATCGCCAGTTGATAATCGCTGAGAAGTATTGAAGATCACAAAACGACACGAGATATTCGTTCCGAGCGCACGAAATATTGTTTTTATTACCGTTTAATTCGAGTACCATGATTCATCCAGAAATGTTGTAGGTGTCATATCAAAATTTGGACTTCCCTTGTCATTTCAAACGCTGGATGTTTGTGCTTTTCTTCATTAATAAAAAAGTTTCTCGCTTGGTGAAAATTTAAGGACGTCAAGGTAGAAGTAAACACTTCGCTATCATGTATAATTCATTTTTTTGCGAAATTAAACCATCAAACTCAAGTACAAAGTAATAATCATTCATAATAGTTCTGGGAATAACGGGTAAAAAACTCAATTTTCTTTGATTATCGCAATTGAAGCTAGCGTTGAGGAAACATGTTAAATATTTGCCCGTGAAACAGGATGTACAAGGCGAAGAACAGCGAGCCTCATGAATTGGCAACACCGCTAGAAAGGTAGAAACACCGGTAGAGTGTCTTATGTAAAATTGTGTTGAATAGAAAGAGAGGGCAATACTCCATAAGGCTCCATACTGCAATCAAATGTTTGAATGCACAGTAGTTTCAATACGGAGTCTGTCAGCGCTATCTATTGACAATGAAATGTTCTAATATGAAACGTGTCAATAGACGGCAGATCTGTGAGGTACTGTGAATCTCAAGCTTGAAGTGAATCTCGCCGCCTTCATGTGCGTATCATCTGAAGCTTGGTACTGTGAATCTCGCCGCCTTAATGTGCGTATGGACAATATTGTAGCGCATGCTCCCACACGGATTCTTGTGCTTTGCGTGATGCCAGGAAGCTTCCTCGTCAGCACGTCAGACTCTCGGCGCTCCAGACGCAGGCGCGTACGCGCGATTGTTTAGAAAAATCAAAGCCCAATTCTACAGTTCTTATTAATAAGATTTACCAGCGTTTTGTCATATCACGAACCGTTTATTTTGAAAGACAATTGTTTTATGCATTGAAAGGAATGGATAGTATGCTGTAGCACCGCAGCACTTCTGGACCAGCCGTCGCTGGAGGAGGATAGAGGGTAGAAAAAAGGGTACGTGGGAATCTGAAGGGTGGAGAGGATGATGAAAGAAGCGTTGTAGTGGAGTATTAAGGAAAGCATTAATTGTTGCGGGTACAAATAAGAGATAAACACTCAGGAAACCAGTGGTGCTAAAAACAGCACGTACTTTCTCGAACAACATTCACGCAAACTTACGCAAAAAGTACTAATATTGAACACGGCCTTTAACATATTTATGGAACAGATTCCATTAAAGGTAAAGATTAGTCATTAATATTTTTGTTGTAGGATGACGCCGAAAAAAATCGAAATTTTGCAGTTTTCGAAAATCAGGGTTTTCAAAGAAAATGATACCTGCACAATTCTCGAAAGTCGTACATACTATCCATCAGCAACATTTAATCAAAAACGATGGAGCCATTTTTTTGAAAATTTGTTAAACGTCTCAGGGACTTCATGAAAAATACCCCCAAAACTAAAATATCGATTTCAAATTCAAAGAGCCGCGACAGTCATTTCGATAGGGGAGAATCAATTTTGGAGAAAATCGGATGAACGGTCCGCTAGCGTTGTCCACGAACGGACAGATGGGCGGGCGTTTTGTCGTCGAGATTTTTCTGTATCAAGAACCCGCAAATCATGGATTCTGGTTACACCACGTGTTAGAGGATTTTTTTCTAACTTAGGCAACTGGATATATCCACTTTTTCGCTACCAGAGCCCTGTAATAATTTTTTCTGCGAAAATTCGTTATTTTTTTCGCGCAGCATTACACAACTTTATCGCTACCGCTTACGCAATAGAGAGAAAGTAAAAATGGTAAAAAGGAAAGGTTGAGGGTAAAGTGTAGAACAGGAGTGTCAAACTGCGCCCGCACGAGCTACATGCACGCCCGGTGCTCCTGCGGGCACGGGCAACTTCCTCTGACTCCTCTCTCATTTCCCCCTTCCCCCCGAAATCCAGACAGGAGTGTAAAAGGGGCGCGAAGCGTAGAATATTGGCTTCATATGAAAATATGTTTGCCCGATTTGTTCTTTCAAACAACCGAGATTTGAATTATGATATTCTTTGCTATTTATTAATTATTTCATGTTTTTTCTCTTTTTATACTGTCTTGCATGAACATTTTTGTCTACGGGCAAGAATATGTTTGAATGGCGAATTATTTTGTCTTAATTTTGTGTTAGGTTTTATTAAATCATTTCCTTTTTTGTTGGAGCAATAAAATGAAATAAATTAACTTCTCGCGTACGGTAGCTCTTTTAACAGATAATCTGTTTGTTAAACCTGACCTGAACGTAGGAAGTTAATGCAATTATTGCACTTAAATAAACACGATCATAAAAAATCCTCTCTATTTAAAATGTTTCATTTTTCTCTTTTGACAATTTCAAATCTGATTGATGTATTATTACGTTTTAATGGATAATTTTTTTTTCATTTAGTAGAGGAAAAAAGAATTTGTTTAGCAAAATTTAAGACAATAATGGCCACTGACTTTTCTTAAGACTGACCAACTCCTTTTATCCAGTGATCCCGTCACTCCGGAGCAGTTTGTACAACACTTAATGTTAAATCTAGCACCAATTTCTCTGATCGCTGTGCCCGTGAGCTGTAGTAACATTGGTACCTTGCCTGTGACCTTTGCATGCCTGACAAGAAATAAGATGACATTGAATTTGGGAAGGGCGTCGGGGAGGCGCTGAGAGTACAGAAAATAATAAGGGTCCAGTGAGAGTGGGAAGGACGGAATGAAAGTGTGTTGGTAGGAGGAGTTGGGAAACAAGATACGTTGATTGGTGGAGAGAATGACGGGTCTTCGAGAGTGAGAGGAGGGGAAGATAGGACGTAGAAGGGAGGAGAGGAAACTGCGGCTCATAGGATGGAAGAGGGGAAGAGGGAAGAAAAGGATGAGGAGGAGGAAAAGGGCGTATCGGGGTGAAGGGGGAAAAGGGGGCCTTCAGGGAGAGGAAGGGGAAATGTGGCCCTGAGGGAGGAGGGGGAGGTGGAGACACCATGGACGCATAACGAGTACAGTGAGTGAGGGGAGAACTAGGATTTTGTGATATAATTTTCATAAAAAAAGAGTAAGAACTGCATGTGGCGTGTGAGGGAAGTATAATTTTCGCATATTGTCTTCAGTTTCAGAATCCCTTCTATGCCCTTTACTGCCCATTGTTGAATGGTAAATAAAATACCTACAAAGCGAGGTTAGCAAAATTTGAAAACTTGAAATTTTCGCTCGAATTTTCGAAATAGTTACAGAAGATTTATTTACATCGGTAAAACTAGATTGGATTTTTGGTTTTCTTACAAAATAGCAACCTACATGCCCATCTCCATCCCTACCACAACTAGCAAAAAGGAGAGGACATTACAACCTGCGCATAGTAAAGCCACATTTCCAGAAACCAAACAAGGGCCAACTTTTTTTAAAAAATTGCTCCGAATTTTTGGAACAACTTTGTCCTCAGATAGCGTAAAAGACTCTTAAGGGGGAGGTACCCATTTAAAGCTCAAAAAATTGCATTTTTGAATTAATTTTTTTCAGTGTAAAATAAAGGTTTCCTTTTAATTTTTGTGAAAGGACTTTTTTAATTATCTCAGTCTGTTCTTGAGATATTTTCATAAATATCAAATCATGTCACTCCCCTTACCCCTTTAAATTCAGATCTGCCACGCTCATTCCAATTGATAAACTTTTCTCGTATTTAAGTTTCGCGCTGTTGTTCCGAATTCCGCAGACAAGGAGTTTATAATGTACAAATTTATGTATTTTCTGAAAAATCGTGGAATATGAAATTGTTTTGTTTTGGTCTGTTTTTGTCAAACGCTGGTGAGTAAATTGAGTGGATAGTTTCTATTTCTAGTGTTCTTATGTGTAGATACGTTGTGATTACTACAACATAATGGAAATGACAAAGCGCTAAGTTGTGTACAGATCTAAGAAGTCTGTATTTCGTGACGACAGGTACACAAAGGAAACTAATGTTTCTAACAGTACACCTGCAAGTGCTTTTTTTTAAAAATTTTGTTGCGTCTCTTCGCCCTTTGTCGAGCGTTGACGGCGGAGTAATCCTCAACGTAGCGTATATCTCGTCTCGTCTGTCGATTGTCAAGAGGACCGCCAGGTAGAATGTCCGCGTACGCGCCTCCTCCTACGCGCTCCTGCGTCACTACCCAACGGCCAGAAATGGGAAGGAATCAGGAAAGGGGGAGAGTTTAGGACACTTCACAGGGGTAGGGCTAACCCTTGTGAAGCAGCCAAACTCGTTTTATTAGAACAAATTTCACATGAGATTCGACGGGAACCGAACCCGGGCCTCAGTGGTGAAAGGCTAGCAACTTCGGCTCGCTCGTGGCTCATGGCAAAGTTTTGCTTCATTAAAAAAAATGATACAGATTTCAGTTCCGGCACCGATGTTTATATTAGATTTAATATAAATATTTTATTTAAAGAATTAGAACAGTGTCGTAGTTGTGTGTGGATTAACTGTAAATATATGTGTAAATAAATTGGTAAGTGTAGGCTGCAATATACAAGTTTTCAACTTTAACACAGGTTTAACTTTAAACTTCATTTCTCGTGTTTGATTTTTTGAAATAGTTTTCCTGGTAACTCAAGCAATAATTAAGTACATAAATGAAATTTTGCACACCAATGCACCTCAATTATACAAACAATATTTAATAGAAACTTTGCTCTGGCATCATTAATTTGTTTAAAAAAATATTATATAAGATTTTTAGCAAAAGAATTTAAATGGAAATAAATATTTTCTCTTTACAGAAGTTAAAAATTCTAGTAAAGGTTGTTGATCCCAGAATTAACAATAAAATGTAAAAGTAAAGTTGTAATTCAAGAATTGAAGAAAGTTATCAGATTAACGCTTTCCTGTGGCAAAGTGTACAATACAATGTTTAACATTTTTTCTATAATTCTTTCAATATTTTTTAAATAAACAATCGTGCAATACAATGATCAATCAATCAACATTAAACACAAAACATATTGTTTCATGAAAATTTATAGATTCCAAAATAAAAAATGTTGAATTTCTTGAAAATAAAATAGGCAAAGGTGTATCTCCCCCATTAAGAGAATGGTGCAGGACCCAGTTTTCGTTAAATCCCTCTTTAAAAAAATTTCAACGTTCAAATCGTTTTCAGCCTCTTCCTAAAACTTTAAGACTGAAGTTAGATTTTCTTTAATGAAATGTGTTCTTTAAAGAGAGATCTTGAAATAAGATCATGTTGTAGATTTCGCGTAATTTTGCGTGAAATGTAGGCAATTTTAATTTTTTAAACCATTTTTTTCCTTTTACTCCCATCGTTTTTTTTCTTTAAATGTTCTCCTCGTATGTATCAAAAGACGGTTAAAAATTTTAGTACTAGCTAATTTTCCCCAAACTGTATTTTCGAAAATTTCAAAATTTTAACATAATAAAATTCAGATAAGATTTTTGCGTTGAACAAAATCTCTTCTAAAATATCAGCTCTTTATGAAAGGTAATGTACAATGTTTTTGAAGAAACTAGTAGTTTTCACGTAATTTATGCTTGAAATTAATGCAATCAAAAGAAGTTTCTCAAAAAAAACTATTTTTTTTTCTTCTTTTTAAAAAAAAATAAGAGACGTCCAAAGGAATGGCGCAGATCGCATTTTCGCTTATCACTGAATTTTTGAAAATTGCTTCATGCAAATAATGGGAAAGGCAATTAAATTATTGGGTGTCGACAAGAAGATGTACCCTCTCCCTCAGAAAAAATGTCGTTCAAAATTCTATCTTCCACACCGAGCCGACAAACTTGGACACCCCTCGGCCTGGAGGAGGGCAGGGGGAGGGACGCGTTGACCAATCGCTAGCAGGTAGAACCACAGTTGTCTGTGATTGGTGCAACATCCCAAGGGGCAGAAAGAACGCTGTCTCAGGGGGAGGGGGCTAGTTCGTTTACGTACGAGACGGAAATATCGTCATATTTCCCTGCCGAAGGAGGTAGTTTGCCTGCGCGTACGCCACGACGAAAAAAATATTTCTAAGCGGGGTTTTCCGTCCAGAATGATTGTCTATAGACCAGTAAATATTTATCATTTTAGCAACAATTATTCTAACTTTTAGTAATCGATTTGTAACTCCTGACAAAATGCTATTTTGAGATATTCATTTCAGACACAATTTGCGGAGCCTTCCCGGCCGTTCTAACGCATATTTCGAATTTGTTTATAAAATTATAAATTGTTGCAAAATTGTTAATTCGCTGTTTTTGGTTCTGGGACATCGGGAGACTCTCCCCACTTTAGATTTGCAAAATTTGGAAATTGTTTATAAATTTGCAATTGTTGCAATTTTTTATTGTCTCATCTGAATGGCGTTTAAATGTGATGCAAAATTCCGGAATCCGTTCGGTGCTATTATATCTCGTTCTCGAGATATATGTAATTGTTTATAAGAAATTAACATCTTAGTAGACCCCATTTGTTTGCGCTTAATTCATTCGCGCTAGCAGAATAGCGTGGGATGGGCATACTGAAAAAACAGTTCTCCAATGCCGCGCTTTTGCCTGCCACATACGCTTAAAATGCACTTGCTTGTAAACAAATTCTGTGGCCAATTTAATTATGCTAAATTCGTATTTTTACGGCGAGTATGAGCATAACTTTTATTTGGTTTTGATATTCTCTTTTAAGTCCTACAATTTGCAAGTCGATATATTTATCAAATAGGAAAGAAATTGATTATAAAAAAAAATTTTTCAAGGTGCATTACGCCCAAACAATTGTTTCTGTTTTTCTATCAAAGGGGTGTTGAGCAACCGAATAACTGTATTATTAATTTTTTTAAGTCCCCTGTTAACACCGAGAGTCAGAAACTATTTGTTCCTCTTGTTTAACCATTACCATTAAAAAATAGGGAAACATATTGCTTAGCTGTTTGCTATAAACTGCACTGGATTGGATGAAGGTAGTGTTAAGGTTTTCAAATACAGAAATATTCAATTTTGTGTTTTGAAAGATCACATGAGTAGAATCACACATGACAATATTTACAAAAGTATAGAAATTTCTAAATAAACGTATATAACCTTTAAGTTAATATTTTCAATTCAATTTATCATTCCTTTCTAAAACTGTTAATTTGATGATTTCATTGTATAATATTCAAATTAGAGCTTTATGTGCTAAATCTACGCATTGTTAATACATATTTTTAAACAACATTAATATATTTAATATACATTTAAAAGGTTTTTAGATTGGCGAACGTTTCAATGAAATTTCATGAATTCCTAAATGCTTGAAAATAAATACTTGTAAAATTAAATAATTGTAGCGTGTAAAAATATAACAAACTCACGTATTTGGTAAAACGAGTTGATATTACTAAAAGAAAGCAAAACAGATGTTATAACAATTCAAAGAGATTTAGCGTTTGTTTACAGTTTAGTAAATATCAATGCACTAGCATTTCCCAGTGAAAATACATAGAACGAACTTGGTGGTCAAGTGATATGACCTTCCCAACACAGACTACATTTCAGTATCGTCAGAGTTCGAAGGTGGTTTTGTTGGCCGCCATTCTACGAATCTATCAAAACCTTGAATTTTGCACGACCATCTTTACAGCGAGAACGTAGCGGTTTATTAAACGGAAACGGGCCATTCGAGGTATCTAATGTGCACTCTTTGAAAACGTTTAAACATTATAAACTATCGCTAAGAAAAATATCAAATAAACAATGTTAAAGGTCACCAGCTTAACATTGCCTTTACTATTTGAATGTTTTCAACATCCCCAAAACCAACAGAAAACCCATGTTTTTACAGGTTATTATAAAACCAATTCAATAAATATAAGCATTTATTCACGTTATTATTTTTAAAACACTCAAATATCTACGATGTTATTTGATTCATGTCTTCATCGAAGATCTGAGATTAAAAAACTGATAAGCAGAGAAAATTAAAGTAATTTTGAGTGATTGATGAAGTTGAATGATCAAACGAAAAACAATGTTTCTTGCTTCATATAATGCTATCGTGTTTAACAGACATGTAATTACATGTGATACCTATATTTAAACATCCAAACTAATGAAAATTTTCAAAATTAAAATCATCAATAAAACGTTGATTCACCAGCAAGGATTATATTATTAAATACTTTTTTGAGATTCATGTGCTCCTGTGTGAATAACGTAGTAAACGTGATTCGTATGATCCAGTTTCTCAGAATAATGCAAAACCTGCTAGACACATACACTAAACATAATAGTTGTCAAATAGTTATTTACGACATGAGTATCATAAGATATCTTATTACAATACGAAATTGGAGAATTATCAAACAAGACTCTTTAGACGAAATTGTTAACCAATTGAATATTGTAATATAATGTTACCATTTGAATATCATAGAAAGTAAGACGCAATTTGTCAAAATTCATGTGAACTATAATTTTTCTTTAAATTTTACTCCTTATCCTGCGAAAGATGTGTGACAGTACTTATGTTAACAATTATACTGCCATGGGTTTAATTAATTAGTTTTCAGTACGCAAATTATTGTTTTTGGTTTTAAAGAAGCATGGATATACAGAGTATCGGGGAAGGAAACGTCGAAAGTTTGAAAAAAAGCTGTTTAAACAATTTTAATCATACCTTGTCTAATAAACTACATAGATATTTTGAATGGCTGAGCTGCAATATACACGCAAATTTTGGTTTGAAAATATGATTTCTACGCAAAACTTTGCATTCTAGAATCATGTAAACAGACCAGAAACATGTAACATGTTTGTTATTAACAATATAAATTAATATATTAGTTCAGAAAAAAATTAACCGAGAAATAAAAAAGCAGTCGAACTGTGAAAATTGGGTGCTTTTTTATTTCTAGGTTATTTTTTTTCTGATCAAATGTATTCATTTATTTTGTTAATCATTAACAATTTAGATATTAATGAAGTGTTTATATGCTTCTACAACGCAAATAGTTGCCTACAAAACATATATCCAAACCAACTTTTGAATGTTTATTGCGGCTTAGCCATTTGGAATATCCGTGTAGTTTATTAGACAAAATAAGCTTAAAATTGTCTTAACAGCTATTTTTCGAAGATTCGACATTTCTTCCCCGAATATCCTGTATATAAAAGGCTTGATTTCTGTTGGTACGCGACGGAACGGCGTTCCGGTTCTTTGGAAATAATTATGAAATTATATTATATATAAGTAGCTATTGCTATTATATTAATAATTAATTTGAGGCGCGTTTCGGGACCTAAGAGTTTAAAAATAAAGGATATATGTATCATAATAACTTTTATGACGACACTGTTCTCAGTTACGTCAAGTTTTAATTTAGAGAATCAAAGTAAATGGTCTAAGTTTACTCACCTAAATAAAGTTTATCTTACTATACACACTATTTAGAAAGTGTTTTATGTTCAAAACAAGTGTTGACTCAACAGCATATATTTTCACGTATTATTCGTAATTGCTATGCAATATTCAATACGGACTATGTGAACCTGCAAAAAAGAAACAAAAAAAAAGACCTACTGCAGCAGAAAATATTTTCTACTCGTCGGGATTCGAACTCGGGTCTTTAAAGTTAACTCACCTGACACGGTTCCCCCTCACCACCAGGTACACGACAAGACTACCTCCTTTCCGATGCGAAAAGAAAGTGAAGCATTTGCAGTTTTAAAAAAAAACAGGGTGTTCAGTTTATCTTAATACAAGATCTATTTTTAAAAAGACATTTCATTAAACAAAAATCTCTAGCGTTCATATTGTTTTTCGACAATGTTATAAAGATCAGTCGGGGCTAATATTATACAGTAGAAAATTGGGGTTAATGTATTACACTTTAAGAGTTGTTATTTATTTATGTCCAAAATTAACAAGAAAATGACAAATGATAGGAAATATATTCTAATTTAATGACCATATAGCAAACACTCAGAATGTAACAATATTTGGGAGGAAAAAATCAAAACTAAAATGCCTAATTTTTCCAGTCAAAAACTTTACCACGGTGATATAAATCTTTTGATGTTACTTCGTTATTTTCTATGACACGATATTTTTGAAAATAGGTTATCATTTAGAAAGAATTAATATTCTTTTCTGCGTTAAAATAATGCAATAATATTAATCGTGTCATGATATATACAGCCTCAAATTTGTGGGGCTAATATGATACAACTTAAGAGGCTAATGTAATACGGGTGTCGGGGCTATTTTGATACACTAAAAATTAACACGCAGACAACTGGAAGGGATTTTGTTATGTTTAATATTACATCAAAGGCGCTAAAATTACGATTTGATGTTGATAAACTATCCAAGTGTTTATCTGAGAAAGAAAGACCAGGCGACAATTCATATAGATTTCCTCGTTCTCCTCCCTACCCAGTACATGGTGATTCACTTATGATTATCAATTGGCGGAAGCTTCTGCTGTTTCAGTGCAGTTACTGATTTTTCACTGGAATCACAAGAAACCAGGCCTACAATAGGAGCTAACACCATCCCTTCAACTCCAGATATCAACTGTTCTCATCCAGTACTTTTGAGATAATACTGTTGGAAAAAAATTTA
>BLKR01011401.1:0-33176 GCA_011170035.1 Teleogryllus occipitalis
TGAAAACAATACTGCATGACGGGGAGAAATGTGAATAATTCTGTAAGTAGTAGGGCAGCTGTTCATTAGGACTCTCAATTTGACTATTTACACAATTCTTAGGTTCAAAATGGTAAAATGGAAAATGTGTATATGTTTTCAGTCCATTCAGTGATTTTTTTCTTCAATATGCGAAGGCAGTTTGAACAGTGGTGTGTAATTTAGGAATGATCATTTACATATTAAGACTAATCTGTAGTTGTTTTTCATATTAATTGCAGTTGTACTTTTTTCTTCTACATGCGAAGAAGTTTAGTGCAGTGGTTGGTAATTAAGCAATGGTCATTACAATATTAAGACTAATATGTGCAGTTGTTTTGCATGTCACTGGCTCCTAATGAATGAATGAATGAATTCATATATATTTTTCAATAAATAATTGGAAAAAATTAATTTATCAAAAAATATTTTGTCTAAGCAAATCTGGGAGTCCTTCGTTTCTATTTTTCAGTATTCATGTTCATATTGGTAAAATGGAAAATGCTTGTATGTTTTCAGCCCACCCAGTAAAAGTTTTTCTTCAATAACTTCATTTGCATATTAAGACTAATCTGTGTTTTTTTTGCATATCAATGGCTGCCAATGAATGATTTTATCAATATTGTTCCATACAATATAAGAAAAACTTAATTTATCTAAAAAAGAGTGTCTGAGCAAATGTATAAATCTGGGAGTTCTTGGTTTCTATTATTTAGCTCTCACGTTAAAATTGGTACAATGGAAAATGTTTATTTGTCTTCAGTCCACCCAGTAAGTTTTTCTTCAACATTTGAAGGAGTTTTGTGCAGTGGTATGTATTTTAGGAATGACCATTTACATATTAGGACTAATCTGTAGAGTTGTTTGCATATCAATTGCTGTTGATCAATCTTCTATATGTGAAGAAGTTTAGTGCAGTGGATGATAATTATAGAATGATCATTTATTTATTAAGACTAATATGTGCTTTAGTTTTGCATATCAATTGCTCCCAATAATTGAATTCATCCATACTTTTCTATAAAAAATAGGCAGAAATTAATTTATCTAACAAAAAGTTTGTCTGAGCAAATAAATAAATCTGGGAGTTCTTGTTTTCTATTATTCAGCTCTCCTGCACAAATTGGAAAAATGGAAATTAATTTATGATTTTGTAAACCCAATAAATGTTTTTCTTCAATATGGGATGACTTTCTGTGCAGTGGTATGTAATTTAGGAATGATCATTTACATATTAAGACTAATCTGTAAAGTTCTTTTGCATATAAATTGCTCCCAATGAATGAGTTCATTAATATATTTCTAAAAAAATAAGCAAAAATTAATTGGTCTAAAAATATTTTGTCTAAGCAAATAATATCTAGGAGTGTTTGGTTTCTATTATTCATATTTCAGGATCCATAAGCTCTATCACTTGAGATAAAATAACGATGCTAATATTGTTTTGTTATGTGGCTCACACATAATGTAACGTTGGTGGATCATTAGTTTTCTATTGTATCAGTCGTATGGTGAATTGATTTACCTGAACAAATAAGTTTTATACTACGTGTTACTATCACACAGGACATTAAACATATATATTTTTGACATCTTTAGAATTATAAAAGCTGGTAATTATGATCCAGAATAGATACAAGTTTTTTCATTTATTTTTACGATTATGAATCATCAATTACGTTATGACATCTATAACTATTACTCCGGATCTACCTACTACCGTACCCAGGCATGAGCTATACTATGATGTTATACTCGGCTTAAAACAGTAAGTGCCTTCAAGGTCACGAGTTGACAGATCAATTTCAAACCTTTTTTTATGAATACAATATATGAAAAAATATAAAAATAGGATAAGTTTTACAACATGACAGTTTTGATAGTGTTGGAATATATAAAACTCCACAAAAAGTTTATATGTGAGTACAAGTATTTTATTTTGTAGTTCAGATTTGTTTATTGCTTTTAGTTATAAAGTGAATGTTTGGAAGCTGGAACTTCAAATAAGAAAAATGTGATTATTTGTGGAAAAGTGAGCGAGGTAATCTGGAAATTTCCAACTGGGAGTCAAGAGAAGACAGCTATCGTGGCGGCTGGGCAGAGCATGGCAGGGAGTAGGGCGGAGAAGGGATACAATGAAAGATATAGAGATAGGTCCCGCCGCAGGGCATGAAAAGATCGAATTCCTCTTCCTGTATAATAATTTACTGTAATAAATGCCCGAGCAACGCCGGGTACTTCATCTAGTAGTATGATAAGTTTTATATTGTTTGTTTACTTTTTTCTCTTTTCTTAGATTGTAACAGGGTGACCAGCAATATGGCTTTTTGGAATTCAAGGTTTTTTCCCGGTTTTCCAGGTCTGAGAATACAAATTTTCCAGGTTCTTTTTCGCACATTACAACACGTTCTTACCTTCTACCGCTTATGCACTACTAAACAGAAAGTTATGTCATATGGCTGGGAAAAAAAACAAAACAAACCCGCCGAACTTTCGGCCGAAAAACTCTTATTGACGGGCCCTGGAAACGAAAAAGTGGATAAATCCAGTTGCTAAATTTAGGAAAAAAATCTTCTAACACGTGTAGGTTCTTGATATCAGAAACTTGGTTGATAGCAAAACGTCCGTCCATTTGTCTGCCCAGTGAACAACGCTAGCGGCTAAACCGTTCAGCCGATTTCTTCAACAATTGTATTCCTTAATCGATCTGGCGATGTCACGGTCCCTTAAATTTGAAACCGTTATTTTAATTTTGGGGGGTACTTGAACCCCCTGGGACATTTCAAAATTTTCAAAGGAATGGCTCCAACGTAAATTTTGTTTTTGTATAGTGTGAAGACCGTTTATGAGAATGGTGTAGATCTTATATTCGTTAAAAACTATGATTTTTTGAAATTTGCAAAAATCAACATTTTTTTCGGCGTCTTCCTACAATTACAACTATGAAGATAAGAGATTTTTCCTTTAATGAAATCTGTTTCTTCATGCTAGATTTTGAAATAAGGTCATGTACAATCTTTCAAAAATTTGAGTAGTTTTCGCGTAATTTTGTGTAAATAGGCAGTTTTTTAAAACTTTTTTTTTCAAAAACGACATAAACAATTTTTATTCAATTTTCATCTGGGATAGCGCATAGAACGATCAAGAGCTCATGATCGTTGAAAATTCTGACTTTTGAAAATTGGAAAAATTCAAAATTTTATCGCCGGCTTTCCACACTTACAATTGTAATGAATTTTACTTTCTCACGCTTAAGAAGGAACTTCTTAAGAAGAGAAAATTATGTAATCCTGCACGAAAAATGTGAATTTTCGGCAGAAAACTCATTCTACAGGGTCCTGGTAACGAAAATGTGGATAAATTCAATTGTTAAATATTGAAAAAATTATCTAACACATGGTGTAGCCAGAATTCATGTTTTATGGGTCCTTGATACACACACACACACACACACACACACACAAAAAAAAACGATTGACGGCAAAATATCTGTCTGTGAACAACGCTAGCGGCTAAACCGTTCAACCGATTTTCTCTAAAGCTAATATTCTGGCTAATGGATTTTCTCTAAAGCTAATCGACCTGGCTAATGTCGCGGCCCCTTGAATTTGAAACCGCTATTTTAATTTTGGAGGGTACATGAAGCCCGTTGGACATTTTTACAATTTAAAAAAATAACGCCATCGATTTTGATGAAATTTTGTTGTATAGTCTAAGGCACGTTTAAGGGAATGGTTCAGGTCTCATGTCGGTTAAAAAACCTGATTTTTCAAAAATTGAAAAAAATTCAAAATGTTTTCGGCGTCTTCCTACAACTACAATTATGAAGATACATTTTTTTCTTAATGAAATGTGGTCATCAAAAGCAGATTTTCAAATAAGGCCATGTTCGAAAATATGAGTATTTTTTTAGTAAATAGGCGTCAAACTCAATCGGCCGCTCTGAAAATCCTGCGTCTGATCATAATTTTAAATATGTTTTGAGGCAGTTAGATGCTACGTAAGTTAGAATGTGTATGTTATTTTATATTTCTTCGTTTTTTTTAATCGGAGCTTTAGTTATACGTTTACAAATTAATATTTTAGAAATTATTTAAAACATATTCGAAATAAATATGAAATAAATATTGCTAGCCTTCAGTCGCCCGCTCCCAACTTACGCAGTTGGATGATACGTAAGTGAGGCTTTGTATATTATTTCATATTTCATTTTATCTATATATTTAAAAAAATAAGGTATTTTGCCATGGCTTCGTTTAGAGCTTCTACTGAACCAATACTGTATTTTTTCCTTTAAATGAAAGAATGTGATCCCTAGATGTGTTATCAGATATTGTTTGTGTTGATTCACTAACATTTAGTGTGTAAATTAATTAATTAAATATTTCTTTAATAGTACGCTTATCAATAGTCAATTGTTTTCTTCCAAAGAGTGGCTGTTTCAAAATCGATATATATGAGTCGATAGATGCTTCATGGTGGCGCTGTTTGATGTTTTGTTTTGATTGTTGAGATTTGTTTACAATTCATCAAGGTTTTGTTTCAGTGTAATTATTGCATTGCGGCGTTGACAGTTTGCATGTATTTGCTTTTGTGGTGTATTTTCTAGAGAACATTCGGACAGTGTGTTTTGCTCGGTTGTACTGAAGTAGTGAAGTTGTTCACAGGTTATGTCGAATTCCGAATCGTTGCCCCCGCGTCCCAAAAGACGCAAACGTACATTAACTGGACGCAGGGAAAGAGAAAGTCAGCGTAAGTGTCGTGATAGTGAGGTCATTTCGTTTTCTGCTGGGTCGTTGTCTATGAAATGTCAGTTTTGTTCTGCTTTGCACTTCGCATGTGAGAGAAATTCTGCAAACGATTTACTCTGGGTTGCTTAAATGGGAAAGTAAGTTTACCTTCAAGCGATATATCAGAAGAAATAAAAATTGTTTATAGGACATGATGACACATCAAACAACTTTAGAAATAATATCCGTCAGTATAATAGTGCTCTTTCTTTTGTGCAATTTGGCGCCGATATTGCTTTGCCACCTGCCCATGGGCCATACGTGTTCAAAATTTTGGGAACTCACATGACAGAATATCTTCGTTATAACCTGAAGATCCAAACAATGCAACGTATTGTGAACATTAGTCTGGTCACAGTATTTTACATTTATCTCAGATCTCACCGTCAAATTTTGACGGGTTTTCACTAGTTATTATTTAATATATTTACATTTTATTTGTGTTATTCCATATTCAATTGCGTCCTTTGTGTTAAATGTGAAAACGAATAGATGAGCGATCATTGGAACTATTTAATTTCCATTACCAATTGCCAGAAAGTATGTGCTGTTTTAGCACCACTAGTTTTCTTGGTGAAATGTGTTCATCAAAAACGTCTTTATAGAATGTCATGTTCTATTTTTCAAAAATATGAGTGTTTTATGCGAAATTTTATCAAACATTGGCATTTTTAAACAATTTTTTTCCTAAAAAACGGTAAATATTTGATTTAATCTTGACCTTAAATAGCGTAAAATGCGTTTAAGATAATGGTGCAGGTCTCATTTTGATTAACATGCTCAATTTTTCGAAAACGGGCTGAATATTTCATTAAGAAAAAAATTACATTTTTTTCTTAATGAAATATGTTCATCAAAAACATCTTCAGATGAGGTCATGATGAATTTTTCGAAAATACTAGTACTTTTAGCATAATTTAGCATCAAACATAGTCGCACGTTTCGAATTTCTTGGGCTTCGTAAACATAATAAGAGGCTTTTGGAAACTATTGCTATTCTTATAAAAGAAAGTAGATTGATTAATACTCATAAAATTATCTTCAAACTAACAAATTACTTCTGTACTTCAAGACATTTTGGTTTCTAATTATGGTAGGTTTCATTTGTAAAAGTTTGAAATGACTACTGTTCATGGCTATTAAAATGAACGCTGGCATGCGCCACAGGCGCTTCGTTTGAATTGGTTGGGTTTGGATTATATTAGCATTATTTCTAAAACTTTACTTGAAAGAAAAATGAAAAAAATTTAGTACCACAAAATGTGTATCAACATTTTAACTTGAATTTATTACTACCAGCGCTGTCTTGAAGAACAATGCAGCGAAGGAAATAGGTTCTACTTATATTTTCTGGCGTGCAACCCCGTCAAGATCACTTTGCATCACGCATGTTCATTTTCTTCGTGCTCCCTGTCAATTCGGGCATTCTTAATCTCCGTGTAGGTAGGCTACAAGCAAAGATAGCTTTGACCGCGCTCTTCTAGAAAATAAGTAAAAATTCCCTTTGAATATCATGAACGAGAAAACATGGTCATTTATATCGGAAAAATAGCAATGTGGTACCACCCATGTCATAAAAAAAGTGGCGCAACACTAATTGAAACTCAGCGATTGAGTTCCCAGTGAAACGTTTGTTCCGTAAATATCTCGTCCATGCACGTGCAACCCACAGGCAACCATATAGGTGCTAGGTACTCCACCAATGTTGCTTCTACACAAGGGGCAGAGTTTGAAGTTGTGTTATACGTGAGTCAAGAACTTCGCGATCCTCAAGTAAATATGTGACACTTCTCGTATATACTTCGATTTAAACACTTGCCGTTATCATGTACCGAGTTGAATTCTGCACTTTTGTTTAACACGATGTCGTATGTGAATATGTGCTAAATGTTGGAGAGAATCTGAAAACAACGAAAACTCCAGGTTTTCAAATCAAATTCCCGGTTTTCCCGTTTTTTCCAGGCCGTTTCAAATTCCCGGTTTTCAAGGATTCCAGGTTCGCTGGCCACGCCGTGTAAGTTTTATTCATTCTGTTCCAAGAGGCATAATCACTTTTCTTTTAACTTTGAATCATTAAATAAACATTAATTCAATTTCTTCCTTTTTAATATTTCGGTCGAATCCGTTCATTCTTCCTATGAGGTGGTCCTCCAGCCCCTTTCCTTAAGTAGCCCTCTGGCTACATCGCTGAGCTATCGGAGGCAGCTATGTATGTCATTGTGCCAACAGTCAAGTCCATGTTGTTGGCTCATCAGCGTGCGTGGCGCTGTGTGAGACTTCAAATGTAATACTTCAAAAAGTGCCAGGCAAGTTTCAGATACAAATTTTCATCTGAGTCTATTCTGAACAAGAGTACCATACTGCGATTAGTGAAGAACTATTGCGAGACAGGAAATGTGTTTGATCGGAAACGCGGTCACCAAAATGGTGCTCATGTGGCGAAAACTAGAGTAAATGCAATATGCTTTTTCATCTTCCCCGAAAACATCATTAAGAAAGTTTCAGTAGCAATGCAATATTTCGTACGGAAGTGTGCATCGTGCCACAAAAAATTGAAAATGAGCACTCAAACCGCGGGCATCTCAGGAGCTTAAGGTTCTTGATCGGACTGCTCGCATGATTTACAGCAATTGGCAACGAAGAAATGTTAACGAAAGTCTTGAGGCACTTGATAATGTGTTTTTAGTGATGAGGCTTCGTTTCCTATGGATGGATATGTTAACGAGCAAAACAGTAGACTCTAGGGTACTGAGAGACCTCAGGGAACAGCAGAGTCCATTGCATTAAAAAAAGATTGGAGTATTGAGTACCATATCTTGACGCAGAATAATTGGTAAGTTTTCCTTCTTTTTGTCCATTCTCTTTCTTCAAAGAAACAGTAGCGGCGGATACGTAGCAGAATATATTGAGAAATGTAGTATCCCTTCTTGAAAAGGATGAGTGAAATTGTTGGTTTCAGGAGGATGGAGGGCGATATCACTTACTGTCAAGTCGACAATACAATTTCAGGAAGAGGGTTTTGGGAACAGAATTTCACGAGGTTAGTGGCCCCCTCGTTCGTCTGATTTGTCCTCGCCAGATTTTATCTTTAGGGATGCCTCAAAAGTAAAGTTTATGTGAACAAGCCTGCTAATCTCAAAGAGCTGCAAAGAAACAGCAAGAAAGAGATTAGCATGATTGACGAAGAAACTTTACATCGGGTTATAGCAAATGTTCTCAAGGGAGTTAATGCTTGTTTGTTACCAACTGGAGGGAATTCTGAAAATTTTAAATATTTTCCTTTACCTTATCGATTGTTAAACTACCTTTCATATTTTCGTTTGCAGGGAATTTCCAAAACATTCTTTCTTAAGGTGGAGATAAATGGGATGAAGAGCAATGCTGTGATGTATTGCCGTGACTATCCCGTGACTATCTTTCAATGACAATTTAATCAATGGTTATTATGCACTGACTTCTGATCCGCTCTTTCGAAACATTTTACTTTTAAAGTAACATTATTTCAATAGTAATAATAATAATAATAATAATAACAAAGATTGTTTTGCGAATCTGGAATTTATAATTTATTAATATTTATTTAAAACAAACGTATAAAATATGTACATTTCTGTAGCATATTTGTTATGAAACTAAAACAAGCAAAGTTTACTACTAAATTTAACTGGATGTATATTTTACATGGCATGATTATTTCAATTTTAAACAATTAAGGAAGAAATCAGTGTTCTTCCCAATACAATATTCTTAAACAATTATGGAAGAATTCACTGTTCTTGTCAATACAATATTCTTTCCACGTCAAACACCATGTGCGTGCCTTTCCCTTTGAACTCATGGCCACGACGGTCACCTGCTCTCCTCTGGATGGCATTAGGGGAGAAGGGATAAAGCGCACTTCCCGACAGTTTACCTGCTTGAAACCGCCAGCCGCTGTCTGACCCGCTCAAACATAGTTGCCAGTGCAATTCGCTTTCACTGGTGTGAGTTGCATTTTAAACTTATCACTCGGTAGTTGATAACAAGGCATTTTAAGGACCGTCACTTTTATTTTACTACTATTCACAAATTTGCAACAATAAGGAGGACTTGCTGAAAGTTTTTAAACGCGAGAAGAGGTATTGTGTGTAGAGGAAGTGTAAGAGGAATTTGGGGAGACTGAGTTGGCAGTGCCTGAAAGTGCGCTCTTTTCTGATCTTGAACTCAGAGTTAGAGTGGGGGACTCAAGGGAACGGAGGGGTGAAACAGCCTTTGTTGCACACTTGCCGCGATCCGAGAAGGACGTCTCGCGCCGTGATTTTCGTGCCAAGATTTTGTACGATTTTACATAGGGTTTAAATGCCGAGGAATGACAGTTATTTGACACTGTTTTTGGTGAATATGCACCATGTACAGCGACAGTGGGAAATTGGTTTCGAGGATTTTCGAGAAGAAAAGTTTCAAGGAGATGAACCGCGCTCTAGACGTCCAGTCACGGCAGTGACAGTAGAAGAAAGCATTAACGCTGTGAGAAGAATGGTGACAGAAGACCCGCACCTTACATTTGCTGATATTGAGCAGACTAAATATTGGGTCGATTGCAACACAGACGATTGAGTGCATCAACGTTTGTCACTCACCAAGCGATGTGTTCGCGTGAAGCCACATTCATTGATGGAGGAGCAAAAATCCACAACAAAGTGGACTGGTGCAAATTCATGCCAAAAAAAATTGGAGGGCGGACTAAGGACGTTTACAAATTTGTAACAGGTAACGAATCATGGATTTACCACTACGAACCCGAAACTAAAACACAGTCAAGTGGGTGGTGTTTTCCAGGTGACACGCCCACCACGGTGAAAAAGAGTCGCAGCTGCAGAAAGAAAATGGTTGCATCTTTTTTCACAAAGAAATGTCATCTGACGACTGTCACCCTTGACAACCAAAGCACTGTGACTGCTGAGTGGTTGGTGACACAATGTTTACAGAAAGTCAACACAACATGGATATCAAAGCGTCCAAAGTCCAAACAAGATCACATTTTGCTGCACCACGACAATGCTCCAGCTCACACGGCTGCAAGAACAATTCACTTTCTCAACAATGAACATGTGCGATTGTTGTCCCATTCACCCGACTTGGCCCATTGTGATTTCTTTTTGTTCCCCCAAACCAAACAAAAGATCCGAGAACAGCGTTTTCTTCGGATAAAGAAGCAGTGGAAACCTGCATCGGTGCTATAAACACAATTCCTAAAGAGATACGGAATGCCACCTTTGGTAAGTGGTTCCAAAGGATGGAAAAGTGTATACGTGCTGATGAAAAGTATTTTGAAGATATATAAGGTTTACTGTCAATAAATTCATTTTTTTAAATTTTGCTCGGCATAACCCTCTCACGTCATTCTTTCCTTCAGGCTCATGCTGAATGCACATTTTTTACGAGACCAACCGTTTGTCTGCATTATCCCAGAATAATTTCTACATTTCGATTTTATAGTGTTTTTAAGGAATTCTGAGTTTTCCAAGAATCAGTAGCTCTGAGAATTCCTTGTAATTCATATATACAGCAATCGAATTGTCAGTTATATTTCATTTTGTTACAAACTACAGGTTGTAACGAGAGAACAGTTTGCTACAAAGTATTCCACGCAATTATCGGTATTGTGATACCACTGGGTCCTCTTTTCTATTAAGTTCAAATTGTTTCCAAAGGGTTTTCAACTAAGTGAACAATTTTATCCTTTGATCAATTACAACGTATCTACATTGTAATCAAAAATAACAAAAATGATTTGGAAAAATTAAAAAAGATCTGAAATTACTACATTTATCAAGAAAATGACTCGTATAGAAATGCATACAGTATGTACAAAATAAACTTTTGAATGAAGACGAAACTATCAAAGGAAGTGAGTATTTTGTTTCACTTACCCTAGGCTGTCCCATTATGTAAGGAAAGGAAAATAATAATAGATTACCCTACAAAATACTAGTAATAACTGCAACACAAAATCTTGATCTCTTTCTTTGGGTCCTGTTTTGAAATAAGTAAATCTAATAAAACATATTGTTGGGCAAATTTTATTTTTACACAACAAAACCCGTACTTACCTGTAAGTACCCTCATCAGTCAAGTGAGTATCGAGCAAGTAGAGATCTCCTGAGTCTAGAGCAAGCATCCTACAAAATTAAAGTAAAATAAATTATGAATTATGAACATAGAAACCATTTGGAGAAATCATCTGCAGTTTCAATATCAAAAGCATAATCTCATTAATTCAAAAGACACAATACCTGCTATTATGAGGTAGTGGTTCTCTATTCCTTTCCCAAGTTATCAGAGCTTTGGGAACAGAATCAATTTGGCACGTGAATCGCACAATATCACCTGCCTTAGCTGTTGTATTGGTTGGAAAATCGTTGAAATTATTTCCAAACACTGAAAGGAAATTAAAATACAATGAAGCTTACAAAAATTACGAGACAAGTCACAAATTCAATATTTCCTTTGACATTTTCAATAAAAAGGAGTGAAACTTAACTTGAAGTGAACACTAAAAAAAAGTCCTTTTTTTACTCTTCTACAATTCATTACAATAAACAAAAATAATTCAGGTGCCTAAAGGAAGAATTCGCTAATGATATATATATATATATATATATATATATATATATATATATATATATATATATGCATCCACTGCACGTTTACTGCGAGTCTGAACATTTTCACTGCCTTGCTACGCCTCTGACTTCAACGCTGGAATATAGGCTAAGATAAAGTAGTGACTGTCAGCGGCGAGATAAGAGATTCGCGGAATGGATGTCTTCATGTTGTTAGTCAATCTTAACAGGAGACTTGCTGTGACAAGGGTTTCAATACGCGCCCGACAGATAGCAATGGCTACCAGCAAGTTCAAAAGTTTGCAGTTCCAGCATCTGTGCAAGGTGTCTGAATATTTCCTGCAGACTACAATCTGTGAACTCTTGTTGGACGTTGAGCGCTTCCTCCGCAGTAATCCTCCGTTACTGAGTAATTACAATACTAAATAATTACTATATTTGTCAAGTCTCGTCACGTCGCAGTCAGCCAATGTATTTTATCCCTTCGGTCAGGGGCACGACGTCGTTAGATCCCGCGGTTCCTAACCGGTCACCCAACCAAGGAACCTACAGGTCTCGAATTCGCTTAACCTCCGTCACCACACACACACACACACGCACGCACACACGGACACACACACACACACACACACACACACGGACACACACACACGGACACACACACACACACACACGGACACACACAGACTGGGACAGAGAGAGGTGTGTGTCTCCGCCTCGGTCCCTCTCATTCACATTTAGTTGCAGATTCTGCACGTCTCTGAGGTGGGGTAATATCGAGAAGCGTTGGACCAGCTAAAATTTTATAGAACGTTTAGAAAGATCGCAAATTTTAGTTTTTAATGCCCTAGAACCCTTCGTTTAGGAGTTATTTAACGATATAGATTCAAAAGTAGCGATGCGGGTCGCATTTGACGTGAATACTTAGTTCAGTTCTACACCGCCATAATTTTTTTCGGTGAATTTTTCCAATATTTTAATAGTTATTCCGTTATTCGGGTCAAAGATGAATCTAACAAATCAGAGATAATTAAAATTGATCAAGACGAGTTATAAATGGTGTAACTAACCCGACTTTATTTTATTTATTTAGATTTCAGCTTCGATCATACATAAATCCTGAAATTCGCCAATCAGCAACCACGTTTTGTTTTGACTAAAGCAAAAATGCCTACCATACTGTCTGTTGACAAATATACTACGTCCCGTTCTATTTTCAATTCCTGTTACAAACAATCAATTCATGTTATCTAAACTTTGCAATCTCAAAATATCTTTGAGATACCTGATGTATTTTAATACGTACATCATAAAATGAGTACAACCCTACCTGGGATTGTCACTTTTTATCTGATGCTAATAAATAATACACACACTGACAAATAGCCACCTCTCTCACAGATGTATGTGAGGTGGACCTCCCATTACTTTAACATTTTATAAAATTTTAATATTATGTGTCTAAATTTAAATTACCTAGTGTCATATCATATACATCATTTTATCATCACGTATTTTACCGTCAGTATCGTACTTTGGTATGCATGTATGTATATATTTTCTCCTGAAGAGAGTCATAAATTTGCTGCTGATCGAAATGTTGAATAAATTGTAATGAAATGCTGACGTACTGAGGTTATAGTTTTTGTAAGTTTCTGGCCTCTCACCTTTACAATATTAATGTCTCTTTATATCATTTTTGTTATGGATTTGATTTGATATTACTAAAGAACTTTTTAACAATTTGAAGATATTTCTTTTCTATACTTTCAATTCACCCACAGAACTTCGACATCACACCCAAGACCCACTCAGACAACTCTACCGACTCGTCAGTCATCAATTTGCATTGCCAACGACCATTTCTCATACAAAACATAACCTCTACTTAGATTTGGCGAAGGGCGCAACTCAATCACATCACGATCACACAAAAGTACCTCGATTAAGGTGAATATTTAATTAAGATTGTATAACAATCTGAATAGGATGCAAGTGGATACGTTTTTTGTTAATAAACAATGTAATTGAAAACATGTAGTTTCACATGTGACTGCGGTTGTCGTTAGCTAGTATGGCGAGTATTCCCCCAGCTTCCGGCAGATAGCGCGGTTGTTCCTGGTTCACAGCTTACCGTTAAAAAAAGCTGTTTTCTCGCGATCGCGCATATGTTACTGACGCGAAAAAAATAGATAAAAACAATCTATGGAGCGGGTTGTACATCGTGTAAAATTTGAGCTCAATCTGGGCTGAACATTTTTAGGTTTTGAAGCGTACACAAACCAACTTAAGATCTTAAGTGAAATAGAAACTTGATACCAGACAACCTCAGTTTATTTAATTTTCTGACTTAATTTAGGTTAGATTTTTTGGAAATGATTTCAGTTAATTCAGTGCTGGAACATCCATTTTCGTTACGATGGTTAGAAGAAAAAATGAAATCAAACGCCTGTGAGTGCCAAAACCTCTTCTCTCTGAACAAAGAGAGCATTTAACAAAAAATTTAATCTAGCTGTACGTGAAAAATGCGAATGGTTATGCAGTTGCGAAATTAAAAATGCATTATTCTGCTTGTTGTATTTTGTTCGGTGGTCAGGACACATGGACGAAACAGACAGTGGTTGATACTCAACACCAAGACGCGCCAAAAAGAATGCCTAATCTAAAATCAAGTATAGAGTGGAGTTGATAAGAGTGTTTGGAATATATTTAACAAAGGAACAGTATGAGCTGTAGCTCAGTCTCAAGCTTCTAGATTAGTTGGAATCTTAAATGATGAAAATTTCATATTTTGGTTGTCTTTCTTTTATAAAATCATGCCACATGTTGACATTTTCTTCAGTCAACTTCAGAGTCGTGATAGTACTCCACCACCTATCCAAATAAAACACAAAGCATTTGATTTAGAATTTCCTAAAATCAGAAGCAATGTAAAGATTACACCAGTAAATGGGGAGAAGAGGGGGATTTTGAAAACTACGAATGAAGCATATGCATTTATTGGGTAGAAAAAAATGCGCACAGAACTTTAAATAATCTACAGTACACAAGAATTCAGGATAATATGAGGGACTTTGCCGATAATGGATATTATCAAAGATGAAATAAGTTCTACTTTCAGTGAATGTGTTAAACTAAGTGTGATTCTCACCATTTTCATGACACGCGAGACAGAACTTTGTTTCTCCAGTGTTAAAAAGGATTAAAACTTTTCTGCGCTATACAATGGCAGATCAGCCATTGCAGTGCTATCAGCTTGCAATGCTTTCCATCGAACGTGACATCATTCCCTAAATAATGAAAGAGTTAACACAAACTTTACGAGCGGAAAGACTGCCGAAGTCTTTTTCACATTGGTAAGTACACATGTTCTTTATTTATAATTTTAAATAATGACAACTTATGTGAAAATGGAAATGTCTCGAAGAAAAACCTGAAATTCAGTGAGTATGGTGTGTTTCTGAAACATACATTAAAATTCATCGTACACAAGTGCCACCATTCGGATATTTTTAGATCATTCGAAAGCTTTTGACGTTATTAACCATAACATCTTGCTCTCAAAATTACCTTCATATGGAATTCGTGGTATTGCCCTAAATTGGATAACCTCGTACCTTAAACATCAATCAGAGTGAGAAATACTGTACTGGCACAAAAGGACATTATTTACTTATCTTTCCCAATCTTTGCCAATTAAACATGGGGTTCCACAAGGTTCGATCTTAGGTCCTATCCTCTGTTGTAGGTAAAGGATACGCTCTCATCTATTAAAAATGGAAGAACAGTTGTTTGTCGATGACACGAACCTTCTTTGCAAAATAGAAACAAAAATAGTACAATTTCAGAAGTTTCAAATCGGTTTGGTTTAGTTACAAATTAATAGCTAACGTAGGAAAAACTGTCTCAATGCAATTTTGCGTTTCAAATCGGAAATCGTATGCTCCATTGAAAATGAACAATATGCAATTAGCTGATGTTAAGGTAACATAATTTCCAGTCTCTCAATTCAGTCAAACCCCAAATGGAAATTAAACACTAAATTAAGCTTATTATGTTACGCATTCAGAATTCTTTCAAATTCTGTCAGCCTTCATGCAGCTACATGTATTTTGCAAATGTACATTCCCGCCTGAGATATAGCATAATATTCTCGGGAAGCTCATCCTTTAGTGTCCAGACTTTTAGATTACAAAAGAAAATTATCCCAATAATGAAAAAATGCCATCCACGTGATCCCTACAAGCCTCTTTCCATTGAGCTTGGAATCTTACCAATGCCTTGCCTATTTATTCACGAATCTGTACTATTCGTCAAAACTGACTTACTTAACGGTGGGAACATATTTTCATGTAATAATGATATTTATAATTACAACACACGACGAAGAAATCATGTTCATCAAGTGTCAGTATCAACAGCTTTACTCGCGCAACTTTTCTACAAAGATGGCCTTGCTTCCCCCTCCCTTGAGCAAGAAACAGTTGAAGGCAAAAGGTCGCAACGAGCACTGATGACAACATTCCAAGCATTAAAACGTCATTGGCGCGAAACATATGCTAGCAAAAGCTAGTTGTCTTTATAGTGGAGAATTTCTGTTCAGCTTTATTACCATTACCTAAAGAAATGGCACAGTTAGGTCCAGATCCTTCAAGATAGACACTTAAAACGTCAATCTAGTGTCCCTGATGTTGCCTACCCACAGCGATGACCTGGCCGCACACAAAACGAGTTTAATTTTGATTTTTCAGAGGTTGGTATTACTGTAAATACTCTAGTGGCGGACTTTGTAACTAATACCCCCACTCCGCTCGTATTTCTTCAATCCATCGCTTAAGACAAGTTGTGCAAGTAGTACAAGAAATACACATACTGTGATATATTTTTAGAAAAATTCAATTGATTGAAATCGATTATCATTAATTTATTAAATCATTTATCTGGTCAATTTTAAGCATGGGTTCGACACACATCATACTACTCGCGCAACTTTTCTTCAACGATGGATTGAAAAAATACGGGCGCAGTGGGGATATTAGTTACAAAGTCTGTCACTAGAGTATTTACAGTAATGACAACCTCCGGAAAATCAAAGTCAAACCTGCTACGTGTGCGCCCAGGTCATCACTCTGGGTAGGCAACAGCAGGAACAGAAGATAGGAGTTTTAGGTACCTCCCTTGAAGGTCCTGGACCTGCCTCAGATATTTCTTTAGATAATGGTAATAAAGCTGAACAGAAATTCTCGACTATGAAAGCAACTAGCTCTGACTAGCTTCTGTTTCGCGCCAACGAAGTTTTAATGCTTGGAATGTCATTAGTACTCGCTGCGAGCGTTTGCCTTCAACTGTTTATTGCTCAAGGGAGGGGAAGCAAGGTCATCGTTCAAGAAAAGTTGCGCGAGTAGTACTTGCACTCACATTCACTACCACCACACATGTCAGAAGATCCTGTTGCATGTGGACGTGTGATTCTGTACAGAACCACGATTCCTGGAAGTTCTATTAATTGGAATCAATTATTAGATAGATGGCAACTACTATGAATTATCAGCCCTTTTCAATAATTAAAATTTAACATTTATTCTTATAATTTGTACATGGGAGTTGTCAAATTTGCGTTAAATTATTTTCATTTTAACCATTGCAACACCGTACGGGTTTGATTATTGTTCGTAAGCTTACGTTCATAATTATGTTCGTAATCTTGATTGTTGGCTTCTCGGCTGACGGGCACAATAAAGTCCCTGGAATCCTTGGTGAACCAATTTTCGTGTCCTTTCCTAAATAAAAATGTTTCAGAATATCCTTAACGATTGCTATAATTAGATTAATATTCCCACAAATCCAATACGCGGTCGCGACTTCCCCTATCTGTGTTTCGTATGAAACACCTACTCGCGACTGACTATATTCATCTGTTTATTGGAAAATTCTTCCATCTACGAAGCTACCCTGATGAATCTCTCCTCGAAAATGGAGTCTATTTAATTTCAACTTCCACCACTATATTAATAACAATTCCCAATTACCCTTTAATATCACCATTTACACGAGACCAAGCTCTCACACTTCCAACTAACAAAAAGACCCTCCAACGTCCTCTTCATTTTTTCTGCAGATCATGTCTCCGGAGCCGTGTCCATTTGTAGCACGATCTGACATCAAGCATGGAATATTAACCCTTGTTGATCCGTTGTCCTAGCAACGCGTATTCTTCGACTGTAAACCAATACTAAATGTTAATTTTATCATTAAAAATTAATTCACAGGTGTTTGGCTTATCACAATACAATACATGCTCGTTACTTTACAACGCATTGAAGACGCCAGATGAAATTAAACAATTAAAATCGGTACACAAATTTGAGTTAAAAGTAAAATCTTTTCTTCTGCATAACGTTCTCTATATAATTACTGATTACAAACTATACTGATCGTCAAAAAGAAAAACAATATTTACTTTAAATAAAACAATGATATAGTATAAAGAATTGGTTTACATTTGTATTGTATAATTTTTTTAAAAGACTTAATCCTCAAATGGTGACGTGAGGTCATTTTTGGCACCAATGGAACTATTCCCTTTAAAATTCAGTATAAAATGTTATCTACGAAAGTTGACAGTGTGGCGTCGCGGGGTACGGCGCCGCTGCGGCGGGCCGCTTTGGGGAAACCCGCTCCTAAGCCGGAGGTGGAATGGGAGTGAAAGGCGGCTGCGCCACGCCGGCCGGAATATCCCAGTACGCAAATAACTGGGAGAAAAGGACGCGCGCGGGCGCGAGTCTAAGTGATGTCGGTTGCAGCCCTGGAAGGGCTGGCCAGCGAGCCGAATGACGCCCGCCGCAGGTAGGGTGGGGGCGAGCCAACGGATACTTAAGGCTGCGCCGACATGCGCCTCGCGGGATACGCAGTGTCGAAAGACGAGGGGTATCTCCAGTGCTATCTTTGCACGTGATCTTCAGGTCGAAGATCTCGGTTTGGCGACAGGCCATGTAACTTCTGTAGTTACGGGACTCTATGTCCGACAGCTTCGCACCTCGCGTTGCTTTTTGCTGCTTCCGAGCAGTGGTTCTGGGCTAGGCCTAGGGACGGTCGCGGGGTTTCGCGGCTAAGAGAATTGAAAGGTTGCCAAGGGGTTAAATTTTGTATTATAATATTTATACATTAATTGTAAATATATTGTAAATACTAAACAGAAACAGTCGTCTGTGTTATTCTTTTCTAGTACGTCACAACAGCTTCTATACCTTTCCATAAGTTTCTAAGAGCCTACTTGCCGCAGCAATCGTTGTGTATTTCTGTATTGGTTATTAGACAAACTATTGTTTTTACAGCCTGGTGCCATTATTGACCCCATGTCACCATTAACGTCTCAGGTATGCCAGGATCGCCCATTCTATTTTCAAATCCAATCAACATTTTGATCGTATATGATTCATACATACATATGTAGGCATTATACATATGTGGCCACATTAAAAAAATAAAAACAGAATAAAATCGAGTTTCCGGCTAATAACGAGACGTACAGTTGGTTCATCAGAATATGGACTTACATACGATACAACTCTTCTCTCTCATGTCACAAAGAAAGTGAAGGCCGCCATTTTATTATCTACAATTACATCATTCAAAAGAACAGAATCAGGACAATGAAATAATATCTTTTTACAATAATGTGAAAGGGGGAGTTGATTCCTTACACCAAAAATGCGTCACATTAGCACGAGTCGTCACACACACAGGAGGCCAATGGCTGTTCTATACTTAATTCTTTGTTCTATTATCAATATCACTGGGGTGTGTTCTGTACATTTGTATGAAAAATAATACATAAATATCACTTTTGACTTACTAAACCTTTTTGCTGGAGCACTCGTCCTATCTGAACGAAAGGCTTTTCAATGAACATTTACCAAGAGAGCTGCGGCTTCTGGGAGCATGAATGATAACGGAAAATTTCAGCCTTACAACATACTGGAAATACATCAAATTTAAAAAGAAAGAGGTGAGCCTTGTGTTCAAGGTGAAAAGAAATATCTTTATTCTGAGTTTCCTGTGATCGTTCAGTGTCAAAACTGTAGATATCTTGCTTGCCAGAAATGCGGCGTAGCTAATTTTTAGACATCAAAATTGTGAATAAGCTAGATAATTAAGTTTTGTTCATATTAATTAATATTTGTTAGCTTTCTGTTCAATTTCACGTGTTACTTTTGATGATATCTGTATTTCTTATGGCAGCAAAGAAGTTCAAAGTACAGCTTGCAAAAGCACTACAATCATGAGTACTCAAACTAAACAATGTAATTTATCTGAAAAATATGTATCAATTAACAATAGATTTGCTTAATAATGTGTGCAGAAAGAGTCCCAGACACCAATACAAAAGTTTTGGCCCACAAATTTTCAAATACAGGAGATTTTATAGTTTTAAAATGTGAGGTGCCATTATTGACCCCACGTCACCATCTATGCTCAATAAGTTGCACGTCACAATTTAATGGTTAATAGTGTCTGTTACAAGTAATGTACTTCAGCTTCCGTGTCAATGACCCCCATCTAGATCGGGTTTTTGTCCAGTTTCCCTGATAATTTGAGCAAATGCTGAGAGAGCTCCTTGATTTGCTTCTGGACATAAATGTAGCTTCACTATGCGTACGTTCTGTTGAGCTCTCCTTTTGCTTGTACTGGTAGTAAAGCTTTAGGGTGAGTTTATGTTTTGTTAGCAATACAGAAAAATCAAATTTGCAGTTCGTTTACCGTTACAAATAAGTTTTCTATAACTCTGAAACATAAATATCTAGTTTTTGAAATGTTTATCTCTCATTTTTTAAATATTATTATTATTACTATTATTTTTTCCATCTTTCAACTATTAATAGTTATATTGTTGGGAAGGGATTCTGAAACATAAGAAAGCCTGCGCAAATGATTTTCTCCCCCACACGTCACATACATTTTTTTACGGTTTTTGACTAAATAAATAAATATAATCATCAGATTCTCTCCCTAATGCCATTATTTCGTAAACAACCAACGTTTGAGAGCACGAGCCGTCACTGCAAGAAATATCGCTTAACAATAGGAAGCACTTCCCAACGTCGGGGCATTGCAATTGCATTGCGACATGATATCTCGAGAGACTCCTTTCAGGACAAGACGTGCGGGAAATTTGAATGGCAAAAATCGATGCAAAGTAAGCTCTCTATCAGTATTATAGTTTCGCAATGCTTTTCAATGCTTCAAATGTAGAGTTCGGAGAAAATTGGCCTTGCGATATTTTTATACGAGTTCACTCCTCTATTCTGAAACCAAAACTTACGAAAACTAATTAACTAGAAGAAAACTAGTGGCGCTACAGAATGGCACAGACCTCGTAGTAAAGTTTTCTAATTTCCTTGGTGTGGACTCTCAATACAGTCTTGCCCCGTCCTCTTGCCAGCTGCCATCTATCGCCGTCCCAAGTACATTGTTTTCGCATTTTCTCACCTTTTCGGTTTCCTAATAGCAGAACCGAAATATTACATTAAGAATATTAAAGAAGAGTAAAAACTCGGCCTAAATAACAATTTTCACTAAAAAGGTTGAGCCGTTTTTCAGATAATCTATTTCGAAAATCTATTTAAGCGATTATTGAACCGACTGTTTCATCGCCCAAGATAATACCTCCTTACTCCGCTACACGGTGAAAGGAGCGTAGCGAAATTTGCGTGGTCAGACAGAAGAGCGGGCTTAATGGGCCGAGTCTCGCCCTGTAAAATAAGGCATTAACTAAAGCACATGTACTCATGAACACAATATTATGAACAAATTACCGGCAATGTAAATATTAACAACGAGAGAAAGTTCAAAAAAATACGTTTTTGTAATTTTTGAAAAAACAAACGAAAGATAAGAGCAATATAGCGTTTATGCCATCTCATAGAGTCCAGTTAGCACTATCACTATCAAAAGTTTACAGAAAAATTGGAACCGTTTTTGAAAAAGTCTTTTTGGATTTTTTATTGCAAATATTGCACGCAATATTGCTAAAAAACTACTAAAATTTTCCAACAAAATGTACATGACCTTAATGAAATAACTAATTATGGGCAACAAATTTTACTTGAAGAAAAAATATCTTCAATTTTGTTGTTGTAGGAAGCCGCAGAAAAAATTAAACTTCTGCAACTTTCGAAAATTCAGAGTTAACCCTGAAAATTAGATCTATACACATTTATAAGCGTATTTTGCTCGATCCTTACAACAAAGTTGTTTTTTTTTTTAAATTGGAGCCATTTCTGAGCAAATTTTGAAAATGTTCCAGGGATTTCATGAAGAGTATCTCCAATTTTTAAAGAATTTTTTTCAAAATTTCAAAGCTTCAATTTGGAAAAAATCATAAGTGGCTTTAGGCGCTAGTAGTGTTCACAGACAAGACGGACGGACGGTTTTGAAAAAGAAACTAGAGGTGCTACAGAATGGCATTAACTTTCTCGAGCATTTTTTTTTTTTTTTAGTTTCCTTGGCGTGGACTGGCTTTAAGGTCTTCCTCCATTCTCTGACCAGCTGCCATCTATCGTCTCCAAAAGTACATTACCTTGACGTTTTCTTTACTTTTCGGTAACTTAATAGTAGAACCGAAATATTACTTCAAGAATATTAAAAAAGGAAAAATCTCGCCCAAAAAAGTTTGAAGCCGTTTTTAAGACAATGGCGATTAAGGTTTACTGTAAATGCGAAATTGGAAGCTCTTTTTCACAGGACCCTATTGAGTTTTCAAGAAACTTCGTTTGAAGTCCTTTCAAGCACTTCCACTCACAAATATAATAATGTAAACAAATCGACGAAAATGTGCATAGTAACGGCGTGAGAGATAAAAAATACATTTGTGTAATTTTTGAAAGAAAAAAAAAGAAGACATGAAAATTAACTTTACGTCATATTAAACCGTGCAATTAGCACTATAAATTGGAGAAATTTGAAGAAACAATTGGAGCCATTTTAGAGAAAATGGCGTTTGAGTGTTTCTGAAAGTTCGGAATTTTGAGCTCATTTTTACAGAAAACGGTTGGATTTTCGAGAAAGTTTATTTGATATTATTTAAAGCACTTGTACTCGTAAATCTAATAGTGTTAAGAAATCGCCTCTAAGGTAAATATTACCGACGCACACTGTGTAATTTTGGCAATCTAGGTGGACTTAATTCAGAAACTACAAAAGTATGGATTGTTTACTGTTCTAGCTAACATTTATTAAAAATAAATGATAATTCTCATACATGGGACTAGTTTTGTTACAATATTTTGACTACAACTATTTTTTTTTGCAATAATAAAAAATCGCGCATTTCACGACTTGACACAGAAAACGCCAATAAAACTCAAAATAACGTGTATACAGTAAATAAATGTAACTAATTATTTTCAATATTAATTTTTAATATTTCAAGAAGAAAATTAAAATATAGATCAGCCCCTATGGAAACAAATTAAAGAATTAGAGTGAAAGATAATTACTACATGCTAGTACTATGTTCAGTCGCCATCCGATGAATCCTCAGATGAGGTGATGCCATGTACTTCTTCAGGGTCTTGTTGATCAATGTCTAGCATAGTAACAATTTCTTGATTGTATTTCTTCTTTTTTGGTTTTGGAGATGCCTGTAGACTTGCAATGTATGGATCCGATGTAATGAGAAGCCTGTTCATGAGATCAGTCTTTGTGTCTTTTCTTGATGTTTTCCTTGTAAATAGTTCCCTGAACTTCCTGTTGTCTTTATTTCTTGCTTCCAGAGCTTCTTCAGATAGCTGTCCAATAGGTAGAATGCAACTATCAACTATGTCGCTTCCGTGGAAGAGAATCTGGTAATGTGTGAGATACCACTGGTAATGTTGGAGATACAGGTCTCGTGTGTCATAAATAAATTTTTGAAAAGTATTGAAGTTGATTTTTTTACCACTGTTTAGGCATTCCAATATGATCCCAAAACGTTTTATTATGTCCAGATTTATTCCAGTTATTTCCAAAGTTATCTCGGGATTTCTGAAGAACCTTTTGGCAGTATTTCCATCATTAGTATTACCACTTTGTGGTTTAGGCATATCGACCAACAGTCCTAACTCCTGCCAAAATTTATCTTGGATTTTTTTCTTTCTTTGAGCTACTTTTTCTTTATTTTCAGTTCCTCTTACATGACTTGTTTGAATTTCCAGACGATACGAAATGTGCAGGAGACATTCAAATAGCCTTATCCAGGAATGAAGAGGAGATATTCCGAAGCAAAGATATTCTTTCTTCACTTTTTTTGTGCTTAGAGCTTCACAATTGTTCATTTCAGTCGGTTTCGCTCCGCACAAGTATCAAGTCTGTGTGGAAGAACACGATGAAACGACATTGCAGACTTTGCCATCCACCATGCAAAAAATCATTCTTGGTGTAATGGAAATTTCTGAATGGAGAAATTGTATAGTAGTGGGAGTTAATAACCCTATCTGTTGTTCTACTTTGCTTACTTCAGTGTTAATTACACTTGACGTTTCTTCTGCAAAAATAAATTTTATAGGGCGACGATACTTAGTTGAAGACGGTGTGAAATTTTTCCAAATTACATTTTCGCCACCAACAGTCTGCATTTGTATTGGCTCCATAGACACACTAAACAAATTTTCGTCTGTGTAATTTTCTTCACTGAACTTTTGACTGTATTTGTTTTGCTCTGAACCATCGCAATCACATTTTATAATAATTTCAAAAATAGCATTAGATTGTAGTTGAAATTTCTCTCTGATATCTTGGATTTCGCACAAACGACGAATTGTATGGTCAATAACTGTATGTAGAGGTATCTCAGCCAATATTTCTGTCACTTTCACTCCTCCTGGACAGCACATGACTTTTGCTTCCTTAACTCTGTAATACGGTGGATATAATTTACAATTTGTTTTTTCGGCTTGCTCTCGTATTCGTAAATATTGCCGAGTAGACAAATTCGTACTCACCATTAGAGCGAGTGCTTGTTCTGGGGAGAGTAAAGATGGTTCCTAATGCAACGATCTTTGAACTTTCTTAATTTTTGTGCCTCTTTTAGGAGAAGCAAGTACAAGTTCCTTCACTATGTTCGAAGAATCTCTTTTTCCTTCATTCCTTAATTTTATTCCGGTAGCTGTTCCCAATTCTTCTGTGGACAAACAGCGTGGACTTAAAGAGCTGTTTTACTCTCCGTCCTTTAGCTCTAGAGCCACAAGAACTAAATGGCATAACTGGACGGCCAACGCCTCTAGTAGTATCATCTAATTGTGATGTAGTTGGAGCAATTGTCGATAAATTTATTGAAAATTTGATGTCTTCCTGCAGCCACGATGAGTAATTTTCTAGAAAACGCTGTTTATGCCTCGCACATTTTTTCCATTTTCTGATGATAAACTGACAAAAAATTTTAATTTGAATTTTTATGGGCATGATTGAAGTGTCGGTAATAGTTTCCTCGTCTAATTCGTATAAAACATACGATAGCACGGCGTCATACCTTGCTTCCGTGGAGCTTTCACACCATACATGAAATAGCGTCCTCCGTGAAATCAAGCGCTCCACTGCGAAATAAAATTAAAAACTCGTGAGTGCGCAGGTATGCGCAGCTGATCTTCCATGATTCACATAGCCAAATGAATAAGGTTTAATACCTATATAGTCACAAACGTCAACTCCTGTAAACTCTGTATTAAAAGTCTAGATACATTTGTAAAATGGCGCGAAAGTAGAACTAAAATTACTTACTTTTTCAAAAGACCCCCACGAGCAATCGCAGACGCTTTTTGCTTATCTTTAGGCACTAATTAAAAGAAGAAACACTCAAAATCACAATTATTTAATCACTACCTCTCTGTGAGTAGAAGGCGATGAGCACTGGTCTCCAACACGAGATGTACTGAAATGCGACTGATAGAGCCGTGCGGTGTCAGCGCGAGATCGTGCAAGTTTGAACTTGTTCTACTGCCGCCTCAAGCGATGCAGAAGAAAAACAATACCCAATTCATACACTATGGACATTCTACAATCAAACAAATATCCAACTTAATTCATTTGAGTACTTTGGAAAATTGAATTATGTCCACCTAGATGGCCGAAATTACACACCGTGCGACGTAAGAAACAAGACAAAAAAATTAACTTATTGAATTTAAAAACAAACAAAAGAATAGAGCAATATGACATTTATGTCATCGGATAGGGTTGGTTGACCACTAAGCCTACCAAAAATTTAAAGAAAATATTTGGTGTCTTTTTTTAGAAAATCTTGTTTCTGTAATTTTTAAAAATTGCCCGCACTATCGCCCGAAAACTACTAAATCTTTCGAAAAAATGCACAAGGCCTTAATGAAAGAACTACTTATGTGCGACAAATTTCATTTGAAAGAAAAATGTCCATCTTCAATTTTGTAGTTGTCGCAAAACGTCGAAAAAAAATCAAACTTTCAAAATTATCGAAAATTCGGAGTTAACCGCGAATATTGGACCTATGCCAGCTTTATAAGTGTACCTTACTTTATTCTTATGAGAAAGTTAAAGAAAATATTTGGAGTCGTTTTTGAGAAAATTTTGAAAATGTCTGGGGAGAGGGCTTCCTGTAAAGTACCCCCAAATTTTAAAGAATGTTTTTCAAAATCTGTAAGCTTCAACTAGAGCCAGAGGGACAGGGGTTTCTTCAATTTGGAAACGATCGTACGTGTAGTTTAGGCGCTCGGATTGTTCACATACGATAGACAAGGCTCCTAGTGTACTCCTATGGTGAGAGGCGAGCACCAGCGTAACAAATTCAACATTGCGCTCTCCGCCTCATTGTAGGCAAATGTAGGAACGGTCATTTAAAAACGTGATTTAAAAATAACGTAATTGGAAATGGCTCTAATGGTTTGACTTTCAATTCAGCGAAGATACTTTCATCATTCTTGTATCTTTAGTTGTCCTCCGTAGCTAATGCATAATTTCTGTTAAAGAAAGAGAGATTCAAAATATTCTTTAAACTGAAAATGATTTAAAAGAAGATTGTCACACAAAAATCGTCATTCTCAAGAACGCTATGAAATAACCAAAACTCATGTAATATGTCTTCTAATTTTTTACTTTCTTCTATACGTACGTGTATATACGGAGTAATATTAGTAGGATAGAAAAAGTTACGTAATGATGCGGGGGAAAAAATCGGTGATTTTTGGACAGAAAAACTCCTATGGTGGGGTACGCAGAAAAGGAGAATAAATTCTGTTCTAAACTGAAGTAAATTACTCCCTTTAACACGTTAGATGTTTAATATTACGAACACGTTTTCAAATTAATAAAATACTTTAGGTATATAACTAATATATTTTCTTACTCCGTGTGCAGGTATAATAGGACCAAATTAAAGTATACGTTTATATTAGATGAAAAATGCTCATGTTACTAAATGAAACATGTTTTGGTTGTATCATTTGGGTTATTGAAATTTGCTTTTTGTAACCCTAATGCTCCTTTATATTGGACTTGAGGTCACAGAACCATGCGGCTCTCATTATATATTTTTATTGATGCGTAAATAATAATCTTTGTAAAGTAAGATAAAAACACTTCAAAGTACTAATTTACATGGGAAAAACCCACAACTCTCGTCGCGTACGGACACAACACGCCTGCCAGCACCTGCCATGGAACTAGTTGCCTACAATATGGCAGCCTTCAATTTGTAAAGTTACACTAGCGCTACATGTGCATCTAGGTAATACTATCCAATATCTTTGCGACAGACGGAGAGACGGATGGCCGGCCGGCCGGACGTTTTGAAAAAACTTTTTCGGTATCAGGGGACCCCAAAATGTGTATATCCGTTGAAATCACGGAATAGATTTTCCGCAGCATTACGCAACTTCTCTATACTAAGTATATTACTCCGTATATACGTACTCGTATGTATACCAGAAAGTAAAATGAAAACATTTCCCCAGCTGAAGTAACTAAAATATTGATTCGTTGTTTTCCTAAATAAGCGGGGGCCGGGGGGGGGGGGAATCGGCGTCGGAGACCGCGGCCTGACGCGCTCGATGGCGACACCCCCCACCCGTGACGTCAGGAGGCCGGCGGGCTGCCCGCCAGCCGGCGCGGCGGGCGCGCCCGGCGATTCACAATTAATTACTCGGAAGTTTGAAAAGCAATTAAATTAATTTTTGCGTAATTCATTATCAATTAAATCGCTTTACAAGATGGCGTATTTGATTTTGTGATAACTGGTTGTGGTAGTGACAGTACAATCTTAAGCTAGCTCACCATTCTTTACGCCAAAATTTGCGTAATAATTGACAATTAAATACAGTAGTTCTAAATGGTGGCATATACGGTTTTGTGGTAACAGATTTTGGTAGTGACAGCGTAAGAGAGGTCTATAGGGCGGACAGTTCGCTTTTTTTTCATATGATGTTCACCATTTTCTTTTTCACTGACTAGGAATTCTTTTTAATTTCTAAAGGTTTATGATGAAATGGTACGTAATCTAAAGCTGTACAGTCTAAGAGAATAAGGATAGAAAACTTGTAAGAAAATAAATAATTTAATTGTAATTTTTTAATACATACTCCCCTTCCCCGCTTGTCCGCTATTTTTTGGAAGCTGACCTGGCAACCTTAAAGTAAGTTGACACAGTCGGACAATCGAACCTAAATGCCAAGTCCATACAGACAGTATCTTATAGCGTTTTCTATTCGTTGCACTGAAACGCACCCTAGTGCAGGGCAAAAACGTCATCGCTCCGCAACAGTGCCGCCCCACGCGCGTGAAGGGCAGCTACGAACGAAACGAATTCCGGAACTGAGTCAATGCGTGTGCGCTACGCAGTGAGATCATAGATAGCTGTTCTTGGTCTGTCACACTGATGGAACTCGAAAAATAATTTTGAATTGTGATCATTGTTATAAATTTTATGAAGTCTTTTGGTAATTCTTACTTCTTAATCCATAAATTATTAACGTGGTGATTTCTTTATTTAAAAACTACGAAATCTTCAAATGCGTATGTGTCGAAATCACATTTTCGAGATTTGCCAGTGATCGATATAGTACACAAGATTTTGAACCGAAAGGCTTCTGCAGAATTGTTTGGTTATTGAAAACCATAAAAATATTAACATGAGCATTTTCACTGGTATATGAACGGGCGTGCGTTTCTTGGCATATATATTTGAATGATTTTGTAAGAGTCACTATTTTTATTTTTACTTTATTAGCGTTTCGAAATTGAGACGTACCTACAATTCGATTTCTAAATAGCACTCGATTTGTTAACATGAAGTTATTCAATGTTAAATTTTAAGAAAACACAAACGGATTTTCCGAACTTCGCGAGTCACAAAAATTATTTCAGGACATTTTGTGCAAACCATAATATACTCCATTATTCGAAGTATCCCTGCGTGACAGAAATCCTCAATTGCCTTCACAATTCCAACTCAGCATGGATAACTTTCGTACCTAACCTCACAATAGCCCAGTGCACTGGCCTGCACTGACGCGATCGTCAGTGCAGTTTAGGGCGCCCCGATTGCGCCCTGGTTCCGTGGGATTGTGCGAATGGAACATGCGCTTCTTTGCACTGGTGCGCCCTAGCGGTCGAATAGAACACGAAAGCTGCCCTCAGTGCGCACCAGTGCGGCGAATGGAAATCGCTACTTATTATTTGATGACATGAATCACTGTCAAAACAAGTCATGAGCTGAAACAACTAGCAAACCTGAAAAGAATATCAATTTGAAAGCTAAATAGGTTTACATAATAAATTTTCTTATTCTTATATATCATAAATCATCTTTACAACTCGTGGTACAGTAAGAGCATAGCATAAATCATAATGTACTTGAAGCTGCTGTCTACCCACTCCATACTGTCAGGTTACGGCATTAATGCATGACATATGGTGGTATTAGTTGTATGTAACTATTCTTCGCAAAGTTATTTTTAAACGTGCAAGAAATCCAATATAGTTAAACAATACTGCGAATGTAACAACAATGACAGTAGTAAAAATGTCAAGGATTCATTGGTGTACCCACTACAAGGCGCAACCGATGACATTACACATCAGGGAGCAAACTCAAAAAAAGAAAAGGGTCAATAATGTTCAAGCTCATAAACAGCAGGTTGAAAATATCAGCAGCTCAACAATCTTCATTAAAAACGGAAAAGAAAACGTGTACAGTGCCCTGCTAAGCAGCAGTGGGTCCACCTTCGCATGCGAGTGCACGCTCAGTTACACGCAAGGCGGCAGCGAACACTCCTTCGCTATGGCAACTGTGCTGCGCTGCGAAGTGCACTGCGCGCCGACGACTGCACAGCCGTGGAATGCTGAGGGCAGGGCCTCGCGACATAAAACCATTGCCTACCCCAAGTCAGGTCCGGTTGCGCGCCACAGCCGCCAGACCTGCCCGTTCAAGGTCGCGCTTGCCCTGGCGCCGCACGGAGTGGGGGAAGGAGGGAGGGAGGGAGATGCAACGGCGCTCAAGAGCACGCACCACGGCCGCCCGTTGCATTCCTTGCTTCTTTATGTAGCCAGCCGATTCGGACTTGCTGCCGCGCCCGGTGAACTGACTGAGAATCCCTCGACACCGATGCTGGCGCGCAGGTGTGTGCTCTGGGCCAAATGACTCCGAACTTCGGAGAGCATTTGTCCGCAAAACTTTGGAACCACTGGACAGATAGCGCCAAAATTCTGCAGAAATATTGTTGTACGACAGAAAAAGATAACTCATAAGGTGTTTTTATTTTTATTTTATTTTTGTATTTACGAAATTCGGTTTACAACAACCAGCAAGGCATACAGGCTTAGAGGAAAGAGTAAGGCGACGCGGGAAGGGACCGAATGGGGGTGCGCAAAGCGGACAAACACGGGCGTAGAGGGTACCGCGAAACCAGTCAAAGAAACGAGAACAACGAAAATTACTAGTGTTAAAACAGCACATATCTTCTCGCGATAATGCTTATGTAATATTTTAATATGACAATTCCTGCCTGACACTTCAAAAATCATTTTTTTTTTTTTGAAATTCTTAAAAAACGAAGCACAAAAAATACTTTCCTTTTTTTCTTTTTGCCAATTGAATGAAGTGTATTGGTGTTCTGCATAAATGTACCAACAGAAATACACGTTTTGGGGTCCGATGATACCGAAACGGTGTAGTTTCTTTTTCCAAAACGGCCGTCCGTCCGTGTCTGTATCTGTTTGACAGAGACAGAGTCCGTCTGTGTGTGTGTCTGTCTGTCGGCCTGTGTGTGGGCGTGTGTCTGTGTCTGTCTGTCTGTCTGTCGGCCTGTGTGTGGGCGTGTGTCTGTGTCTGTCTGTCTGTCTGTCGGCCTGTGTGTGGGCGTGTGTCTGTGTCTGTCTGTCTGTCTGTCGGCCGCCTGTGTGTGTGCGTGTGTCTGTGTCTGTCTGTCGGCCTGTGTGTGTGCGTGTGTCTGTGTTTGTCTGTGTCTGTCTGTCGGCCTGTGTGTGTGCGTGTGTCTGTGTCTGTCTGTCGGCCTGTGTGTGTGCGTGTGTCTGTGTTTGTCTGTGTCTGTCTGTCGGCCTGTGTGTGTGCGTGTGTCTGTCTGTCGGCCTGTGTGTGTGCGTGTGTGTCTGTGTCTGTCTGTCGGCCTGTGTGTGTGTGTGTGTGTGTCTGTGTCTGTCTGTCGGCCTGTGTGTGTGCGTGTGTCTGTGTCTGTCTGTCGGCCTGTGTGTGTGCGTGTGTCTGTGTCTCTCTGTCTGTCTGTCTGTGTCTCTCTGTCTGTCTGTGTCTCTCTGTCTGTCTGTCTGTCTGTGTCTCTCTGTCTGTCTGTCTGTGTCTCTCTGTCTGTCTGTCTGTCTGTGTCTCTCTGTCTGTCTGTCTGTGTCTCTCTGTCTGTCTGTCTGTCTGTGTCTCTCTGTCTGTCTGTCTGTCTGTGTCTCTCTGTCTGTCTGTCCGTGTCTCTCTGTCTGTCTGTCCGTGTCTCTCTCTCTGTCTGTCCGTGTCTCTCTCTCTGTCTGTCCGTGTCTCTCTCTCTGTCTGTCCGTGTCTCTCTCTCTGTCTGTCCGTGTCTCTCTGTCTGTCTGCCCGTGTCTCTCTGTCTGTCTGCCCGTGTCTCTCTGTCTGTCTGCCCGTGTCTCTCTGTCTGTCTGCCCGTGTCTCTCTGTCTGTCTGCCCGTGTCTCTCTGTCTGTCTGCCCGTGTCTCTGTCTGTCTGTGTGTCTCTCTGTATGTCTGTGTGTCTCTCTGTCTGTCTGTGTGTCTCTCTGTCTGTCTGTGTGTCTCTCTGTCTGTCTGTGTGTCTCTCTGTCTGTCTGTGTGTCTCTCTGTCTGTCTGTGTGTCTCTCTGTCTGTCTGTGTGTCTCTCTGTCTGTCTGTGTGTCTCTCTGTCTGTCTGTGTGTGTCTCTGTCTGTCTGTGTGTCTCTCTGTCTGTCTGTGTGTCTCTCTGTCTGTCTGTGTGTCTCTCTGTCTGTCTGTGTCTCTCTGTCTGTCTGTCTCTGTCTGTCTGTGTCTCTCTGTCTGTCTGTGTCTCTCTGTCTGTCTGTGTCTCTCTGTCTGTCTGTGTCTCCCTGCCTGTCTGTGTCTCTCTGTCTGTCTGTGTCTCCCTGCCTGTCTGTGTCTCTCTGTCGCTCTGTGTCTCTCTGTCGGTCTGTGTCTCTCTGTCGCTCTGTGTCTCTCTGTCGGTCTGTGTCTCTCTGTCGCTCTGTGTCTCTCTGTCGCTCTGTGTCTCTCTGTCGCTCTGTGTCTCTCTGTCGCTCTGTGTCTCTCTGTCGCTCTGTGTCTCTCTGTCGCTCTGTGTCTCTCTGTCGCTCTGTGTCTCTCTGTCGGTCTGTGTCTCTCTGTTGGTCTGTGTCTCTGTCGGTCTGTGTCTCTCTGTCGGTCTGTCTCTTTTTTATAACTTTATTTCACAGCATGCTCAGTTACATGTAACACTTCATGCTTTCAAATGCATATGTAACTTAGAATTAACAATATTTCAAAAGAAAATTACATCTACAAAATACATAAAATGAAAATACATGAAGATTGAAAAAATTGAAAGAAGAAAATTGAAAAACACCAACTTGAAATTATATCAACATGAAATCGATGAGCTCGAAATTGAAATCCATATAACTCATAACTTTATGTAATCACTATTTGTTGAATGTTCTGAATATAGATGTTAAATGCACGTAAGTGTTGTTTTATTAATTTCTCAGGAGTGGGGGCCAAGTTCCTAACTTCATTTTTATCTTCTGTATTAGTTTCTTCCTTTCTTCTACTAGTAGGGAACATTCGTAAATGATGTGGTATACTGTTTGGTCTCCCCTGACCACATTCACATGCTGGATTGCTTATAATAAAGAATCTGTGTAAATATGATTTAGTGTTTCCGTGGCCTGTTATTATGGACGTAAATATTGCTGTTCCAGGTAATTTTTGCTTCAATCTGTCATTGATGTTAGGAAAAAATGATTTTGTGATAGCGCCTTTTGTTGTTTCGTTCCATTTGTTCTGCCAGATTTGAATTGCATCATCTTTAAATTTATTTACTAATGTAGTTTTCGAAATTTTGTGATATTCTATTGGCAATTCTGTATCAGCTGCAGCTGTCTGTCTGTGTCTGTCTGTCTCTCTTCCGCCTGTCTCTGTCTCTCCCTTCCGCCTGTCTCTGTCTCTCTCTTCCGCCTGTCTCTGTCTCTCTCTTCCGCCTGTCTCTCTCTCTCTCTCTTCCGCCTGTCTCTCTCTCTCTCTTCCGCCTGTCTCTCTCTCTCTCTTCCGCCTGTCTCTCTCTCTCTTCCG
>BLKR01011402.1:0-33164 GCA_011170035.1 Teleogryllus occipitalis
AATATTTATAAAGAATTAAGTCAATATAGTGTGACCCTTCTGAGCCTGATGAGGATCGACTCAGATGCCTCCTTCTCCCCCTCGTAACGTAACAGCGTCGCCCAGGCACGGGGTGAAGAGGGGTGGGAGGGGTGGGAGAGGCAAGGAGCGATAACGAGGCAATTAGCAAAGGGAAGTGGTGGTGAAGCGTCCGAGAGGTGAGGAGGCCGTGTTGGTCGGGCTGTAGAGCGCTTTCCGGGCACTCTCATGCCCATCTAGAGGTGTATGAGCTGGGATATCCGCCGTCGAAGCCAGGTCAGCGCGCTACACCATTCAGGACGGACCTCGCTCCAAGGCCTGCCGCCAACATTTTCCGCCGGGTCCCTGGCTGACGCCGCTAAAGAACGGCGCCGCGACGGGGAGGAGCTGTGACAAGGTCACCATTCTGGAGGGAGTTAACGTTTGCTTTTATAAGCTTAGATTGGCCACAATGCCGAGAACGTCTGAGTCTTGGGAATTGTTCTGTCACCGTTAAAAGTTTAATGATGAGAAAATGGATGATTTTTTTTTTTTTTTTTTTTTTTTTTTTTTTTGTAAATAACAGTATCTAATTCTAACTAGTAGTCTACAAGTATGTATGTGATATGTTATTATAGCCCTGTTCAAGGCTAAATAATTTTTCCAAAACGTTGGCTTTTCGGTAATATAAAAGTGTTATTGTCTTAAACGTAACAAAATTACATCAATTAAATATTTCAATTCTTTTCAATTTTTAATTTTAGAACACTATAAAATTAAATCTTTCTGTCCATTACCAGCTACTAAAAACAACCACATTTGAACTATGCTTTATTTCCCATCACTATTTTTCAGATTCCTATATACATTTTCTCATCATATAGGAATCATCGTTTTTCTGCCAGAACAACTTCATCTGAGAATAATATAGCCTGAATGTTTTTCCCTTATTTTGAATTCTCATCTTACATAATGTGTTCTGCCTCACGGCTCGAGTAATACATATTTGAAAGTGCTGGGGATTAACATCCTCGTCATTATCCCTTATTAGTCTTGGAAAAACTCTTGACAGACCTGCCTGAGTTTCAACCAGAGTATTTCCCACACAAATTGTTTTACGGTATGTTTATGTTGACAATGTATATTTTTTCGCATTGCTTTGTATTTATCGCATTAATATATTGCTTTGCAACTCATTTCATACAACAGAAAATATTTGCCCGAGCTGGGATTCAAACGTAAGCGCTTAAGCTCCACACTGAATCGTCTTAACTGTTACCCCCCATCAAACTACGCACACGAACGCTCACAACAAATCAAAGAGAAACTTTTGCAATTTTCTAAATTGAATGAAAATAGGCCCTATGTCATAGCATCAAGCGAACTTTTCTCTGTTTTTCTGTTAACTAAACTGAGTAGAAAATTTGGGGTCGTTTTCGAGAGAATCTTGTTCACATGTAATTTTAATTGTTATAAGATTTCAGTCAAAATTACGCAAACTACTCAAATTTTCAAAAAAAATACATGGCATTGTTTAAACATCTTATTTATAAGAAAAGATTTTATTCAGAAAATAATCTTTAACGACAATAATGTTGTAGGGGGAATTCGAAAAATGTAAACGCTTGCAATTTTCGAAAATTAAGGTTTTGTTGAAGAACCTGTAACATTTTCGTGGGTGCTTTGCTTCATCCCAGCAACAAATTTTAGAAAAAAGGATTTTTGAGAAAATTTCGAAAATGTCCTAGGGGCGTCATGTAAATTAATATATTCATTTGAAACACGAGGGGCCGCAACATCACCTTGATCGATGGAGAATATTAATTTAGATGAATACTCTGGGTACGGTTTAGACACTAGAGATATTCACCGTCAGAGAAAAAAACAATACTTTTTCGGTATCTAGAACCCACAAAACCGTGTATTTTTAATATACAATGTATAAGCTAGAGTATTTTAGATATAGGTACAAATCATAATTTTGCAAAAATATTTCATATTTTGCTATGTATTTCGATTATATAAATGCATTCAACTAGATGCAGTAGGCAGCCCTTGCGACGTCCGAGAACGAAGGGTTGCGTTTAACCTACCCCTTACGAAAAACTTAGTATTTACTGCCTCTGACCATTCGCTTATTCCATTTTACAAGTACATCTGTTTTAAATCAGATTAAATCAAGAAATAACTAAACTAATATCATAATTTAAAAAATTAACTATTTTGAATTACCCCCACTGAATAGAGCAAATTTCCATTTACCATATGGAATTGACCAAAGTAGTTAAACAAGTTAGTTACATAGAAAATATCGAACAAGTAATAGATAAAAGTGGCGGTAAATATTAGTTCTTGAGCTGTATTGAAAAGTATGTGTTCTTAAGTAGTTTCATTTGTGAATGAGAAGTGTGATTTTCTTTTCGTAATTTCGTCGATTCGTTTGGCGAAGAGATTTTTTCAAGAGATAGCTGAAGTATTCGCCTCCCTCGGTGGATCTTTGGTTAGTATGCTCGCTTTCCACGGCGCAACCACGGGTTTGATTCCCGGCCAAGGCAAATTATACCTGTGCGCTTATGTGCAAATTATACAAATGCCCCAGTATCTATTTCTGCGTGACGATGAGAAAGCTCACCCTAAGGTAATGAAGGCCAGTACATACGGTGAAGGGTTGTCTTTGTGCTAATCACACGAACCCCTTATCCATGCCGGAGAGGCTGGGGCAACGCTGGTCGGCCTAGGCCCGTAGCGGGCTGTCAAGCCAAAGAACAGTAACAGCTGAAGTAGTCACAGGACACAAGTGGCAATATTATGGAGTATTACGTAACCGTTACAGATAATACACGTAAATATGTTCTATTGTGGCACCGCTAATTTTCGAAACATATTTTTACAAGTTTATCAACGAATGATGCAAATCATCGTGATAAAAATAGGTCTATATTTTGTTGGTGGCAAGTTTTTGGTAGGATTTCTATCATTATTAGAGATAGTTTTACCTAATTACACGTTTTCAAGGAAATTGTGTGTTTTAAAATGGTCTTGAGCACTTTTCTAAAAATTTGTATTTTTTTAAATAAAATATTTCGATGAATTGTTCCATGTAACGGTGCTGTTATGGTAGAAGTCTGACAGATGTTATTTACAAATCTATTTCTTTAAAGGAAAGTAATTTGTTCCGGAAATCAGGTACAAAAATCCTAAATCGGACATAGAATTTGCCGCATATATTGGAATCATGATTTCCGTGATAATTTTCTATTAAAATCCATAGCTATGTAGTATACAGCACTAACACTAAACAACACTTCGTTGCATCGGGCTTCCTTTCAAACTAAATACCTTCTATATTATATTTAACTTTTAGGTTTCCAAGTTTACTTATTATTATATCTTATCTTGAAGAAAACAGAAACGTGCAAATGAAACAAAATGTTTCAATTTTACTGCCCTTTGACCTCTTTATTATGTTTTCAACGAATTTGTGTAACTTTTTTATTATTTTTTGTCTTTTTGTTGACTTCTGGCAAGGACTGCTATGTCTTCGGCAAAGAGAAAAACGTTGTTCATGAAGTGCTAAGAATATCAATAATGTATTATACAGTAAATAGGTTAAGAGAGCGAACTGCTCACTGTGATACTCCAAATATCATTTTGCGTGTGGAAGATATTCTCTCGTTAAATTGACAATCAGACGACGCGCTTACTTGGCACTGATTTCGTCACTGACAACCGTCTGCTCGATCCAAACCGACCGGCGACAGCTGAGGACGCGCGCACTTCCGAACGGGGCACAACGTCCAACTCCACGGGCAAACGCTGGTGGGTCGGGTAAGGACTATGCTTTCTCGGGGCACGCCCCTGGTGTCAGTTGATAAATACAGATGTTTGACGGTAGCGCATCACTAGTGCCTCAGCAGTGGTCAGTAAGATGTATCTAGCATGCAGTCTCGTGTATTACGAACGCACGCGCATTCTTCGTGTTGCATGGATGTTTTAGTAAATTTCCATGCACTATATCAATATGTAAGAGCTTGTTTCTCTGTAATATTGAAAAAATACTGCACTATGTGAAGACGATTGCTGCAGTGCTGTTAACTTCAGCAGTAATAAGATGAAACGACAGGATCTTTTTCTTTTGTTTTCAAAAGGATGTTGAGTGGTCGAGAAATTCTTGGACTTTGTACGTGGATTAATATATTTATATATTTGTTAATTCAAAGAAGTAGGTTACTTCATAAGAAATATTTATAGCATTTCACTGTAGCATTTCTTTGGTTTTTGGTCATTTTAGGACTGGATTCTGTGCGAATCCAGAAAGTATTGACGGGGCGTCAATTTCAGTTCGTTCCCCCTATATTCGTTCGAGAAAAATTCCATCTTTCTAGAACGTTAATTTCTTCCTGAAATGTCATCAGTTCGAGCTTAATGGGAATTCTCATTTGGAATGTCATATATAAAAATATGTGGTAGTGGTTTTGAATAATTGGATAAAAAATATCAAATTGGAGGGGGAAGAGCATGCCCTCTTCGATCCGCCAGATGTTCCGACGATACAAGTTTTGCAAGTTTTACAAGTTTTGCAAGTGCAGCCTGCATTGTTGATCAATGAGTATCGTGTTTGCATTATTGTGGGTGCATTCTGAGAACTTTCTGCTATAAATTCGTGTATAAGTGCAAGTTCAATCCTGCACAGTCTGAATCAACTCAGCGCCGCCGCGCTACTTTCCAGATTTTCCTTGGGCTTTTTTGAAAATCTTCAAGACTCGCTACTGTATCGAAAGTCAGTGTAGTGTTTTAAGTTAAAAGTAAAAAGTAAAATTTTTAAGTAAGTTAAAAGTAAAATTTTAAGTTAAAAGTAAAATCTTTTCTGCTGCAAAACTGTTTCTATACAATTAAAGACTATACTGATCGTCAAAAAGAAAAATGTTTACTTTTACAAAACAATGATATAGTACAATGAATTAGTTTACATTTGCATTGTATAATTTTTAAAAAAGACTTAAATGCCTGTAACAAGTAATGTACTTCAGCTTCCGGGTCAATGACCCCCATCTCGATCAGGTTCTTGTCCAGTTTCCCTGAATCATTGAGCAAATGCTGAGATGGTCCCTTGATTTGCTTCTGGACGTAAATGTAGCTTCACTATGCGCACGTTTTGTTGAGCTTTGCTTTGCTTGTAGTGGTAGTAGAGGTTAGGGTGAGTTTCTATTTGTTAGCAATAGAGAAAAATCAAATCCGTTCGTTTACCGTTACAAATACGTTTTCTATAATTCGGCAACGAAAATATCTAGTTTTTGAAATGTTATTCATTCGCTTTCTTAAATTTATAATAATAATAATTCTTTTTATTATTATTATTATTATTATTATTATTATTATTATTATTATTATTATCATTACTATTTTTTCATCTTTCAACTATTAATAGTTAAATAGTTGGGAAGGGATTCTGAAACAAGAACGCGTGCGCAGATGATTTTCTCCCCCCATACGTCACGTACAGTTTTTGACTGTTTTTGACTAAATAAAATAAAATAAAGATAGTGACCGTACATGGTGTAAAAACATGGATTTCTCGAAGAACAACATTCGGCTAAGAAAATCCATGAGGACTTGTAAGCAGTTCATGGCGACCAAGTGTGTTCATTTGACATCATTGACAGATGGATTCGTTCATTTGAGCATGGAAGGGAGAGGTTGAAAAATGACCCTCGTTCTGGGCGACCTCGGGAAGCTGTGAACGAGAGAACAATTCACCCTGTGAGGCAGCCAGTGGAAAAAATCGTCATATCACTGTGGAAATGTTAAGTACAGATGTAGGTATCAGTGTTGGTTGCAATACTGGAAACTATAGTCCACAAACATTTACAGCTGAGGAAAATTTGTGCAAAATGGGTTCTTCATTCTCTCACGAGGAACAGAAGATGAGAAGGAAGGATTGTGCGGCGAGATTGCTCGCTATGTTTCCACCAAATGAACCAAAACGACTGACAGACATGTAAAGGGGATGAGAGTTGGTTTTACTGCCACGCCAAACAAAACCCAAAACTGTGTGTGGGTGTCTGAAAATGAACGAAGACCAGTCATTCTTCGACAAGATTTCGGGTCACGGAAGCGACTTTTCACAATTTTCTTCAGGTACGAAGGGCCATTGGTGGTTGATTGTATACCGGAAGGTCGGACCATGAATCGACGCTCTATTGGTTGATTGTATACCGGAAGGTTGGACCATGAATCGACGTTTTGGACGCTCTATTCAAAGAATTGAAAAAAAAAAAGACGCCCGAAGACAGGAACCTCGAGAGTGCTGCTTTTGCACGACAATGCATCGGCTCACAGAACATGTGCAATTGTGCAGAGACTAAAAGAAGAAAAAGTCCAAGTTCTCGAACATCCACTCCAGTCCTGACCTCGCACCTTGCGATTTCTGGTTGTTTCCTCGGGTGAAGTCCGTCATCGCTGGAAATCCAATTAAACGTGTGCAGGACCTTTCTCAAGCCATAAATTCAGCTCTACAAACAATACCTGAGTCGGAGTGTCGCAGTGCCGCAGTGACCATTTGGTTGCAGCGCCTCCAACGATGTGTGGCGTACATTGGGTAGTACTTTGAAGGATTACGAAGGTTAGTACTCCAATACATGTTATATCGTGGATATTAGCAGGTCACTTGCAACTACACATGATAAAACTGGAATAATACACGGGTTTGGTTTTCAAAATTATGTAATAACGACGTTGAATCCTTGCTTTGGAATTCACAAGCCACAAAGTTTGCATGGCAGGAGGGCGTGAGTAGCTTGCTTATGACCAGGGCCGCTGGTGATGCCGCATGAAAAAACACAAGAGCTGCGAAACAGTCCATGCTCAAGTGTATAAACAGCTAAATGGCAACAGGGAATGGGAAGATGCCGCGGCCGTATGTAAACTGAGGACCAAATAATCCCTTCGTATTTTCTCGCAAAACCTACTTTCTAAATTGGGGATCAATTCAACCCAGGTAAGGAGAAGGAAGTCTGTAAAATTGGGAAAGGAGTTGGGTTTTAAAAAAATGGCTATGAAAATGTTCTTCGAAAATAAACTGTCGCCTTCTATTCTTACCTGGAAGGGGATGGTGTAGTCGGTCACCAATTTACGTATGCCATTCTCTGAGTCGGTTCCAATTTACATATAGGTTAAACTCTTATTTTCCTTTTGGTCCCCAATTTACATCGGATCCCGCACCCCATTCCTACGAGGTAGCTGTGAAAATGACACATCAGTGGTCTGCCTGAGTACACCTCTCTTCAGCACTGTGACTGCGAACCGGGAGACACAGTGGCATCTTGTGCGCTTCTCTGCGCCTTTAATCGCCTTAGAATTCGTACTTTATGACATGGAAGCATCTCTGTGTATATGACAACAAAATTTTACCTTCAGTATTTCAAGAAAATGCTGCCTTTGGTATATCGTACAGAGTGTAAGGTCTGTTTGGTAGAATGCAAGAACAATAGCTCAAATGAAGTGTCAAATTACTGCGAAATCATTTTGTTTTTAACTTATCTTATTTCAAATTACTACTCTATTTATAACGATAAAGGGCTCGGGAATAGATCGTTCTAGACCACTTCCGACAGCAATTGAGTTATAATGCAGGTGTCACATCATCCCGATATATCTCTAACGAATCTATAACGAAGTTTACTATGTTATTCTGCCATTTCTTGTTAAAATTTAATAGCTTGCTGCTTATAGAGCCACAAACTGAAAGGCCTAGGGCAGCATTGATGGTAATGTGTCAAGTATTGCAAAATGTGGTAAAGGACTATCTGATCCCAAGCCTTCAAATATTAATTTGTGATATTTGAAAATAAGTTTTGTCATTAAAATGGGATCAATTACAAATGTATGAAAGTACAATTTAGGGTCATGTGTATAGTATTTTTTAAATTATATTTAACAATTTACATTAAAAACTTATAAAAACTGTATCTGAGATTTGGTGAGGTTTAAAATCTCTACTTCCCCCACAAACTCACGACAATAATGCGTTCCCATTCATTTACTAATAACAACAAAATCAATTACCCATAGGGGTTCTACTTACCTAATTTACTTTTAACAGTCATAGAATTATCTGACATGGAGCAGCACTTATCCATGTTATCAGACATTTGTTGCTGAAAACAAAAAATCTAACTTTAGATTAAAGAAAACACTACAACACTTATGAAGTAGAAATAGTTTTCTACAGATAACTGTTCACAAATATTACAAATATAAAATTTCCCCTTTCCAAAAGCTTGGACCATTAATGTAAAAATAAGATGGTGTCTAATATCATGTACCGTAGTATGATAGTAACAAATTTGTTAGGTGTACAAAAAGGAAGATTTATCTTTTTACAATAATATCGAAATTCTAAAGAAATGCATCCCCTTAGGTCAAGGTTACATATAGGGATGGCAAAAAAACATCGATATTTTTGAAACAGCGATGTTTTCCACCAGGAACATCGAAGTTTAACATCCGGAAACATCGATATATTAACATCGATATTTTGCTTTTGATGTTTTCTTTACATCGGTATTTTGTTGCCAAAACATCGATGATTTTTTAATAAAGCAATATCGATGTTTTGCGTCATCTTCATTACCATGCTGCAGATTTTGCCTGTGCAATCTGAGGAAGTTTGAGAGCTGCTCGCGTTGGGTGTATGTTATCGGTAGGTGTGTCATTGCCTGAATCAATAGTAGTGTTAGAAATGGCCCTCAGACCTTTTGTCAGGTCGTGAATCAGACTCACTCCTCTCAATCCAGGGAAGTCTCACAGTAACATGTGACGTGTGGCCAACCATTGCTTTTCCAACTGGTACGTCTTTCACCATATATTTATAAATAAAATATGTATTATATGCACGAGTAAACTTATAATTGTTCAACATTTATCACCAAACTATTTGAGTGTTTTTTTGTCATTTAGTAGTTTTTACAGTGCTATTAAAGGGATGAAGTGCTGGAGCTTATCTGGCAATACTGTCTTTCTCATATTTTCGTAAGTTCATTGTGGCGCGCGAGTGCTACACACAACACACGATTCAGAAGAACTTCGTGAAATTTAGCTGCTACTTCCAGTTGTGGGGTAGGTAAGTCAATCATTTGTATTTGATAGTGTTTTTTATTACGAATGTTTGGAAGACATTTCGCGACCTTAAAATAAAAGTTCTAACTTCACTTTTATGGAAAAAGAGTTATCGACTTTATTGGTCCCATATATCCCATTTACGTAGTGTAATTAAAATTGGATAGGAAAATAGCAAGTTTATTAGTCTTTATTTAAAATCGATGTATTAAATATCGATGTTTCTTTGTCGATCTTTTCATCAAAATCGAAAACCCTTAAGCGATGCATCGATACATCGATGTATCGATGTTTTGGTAAAATTTGCCATCACTAGTTACATATCCAATAATCTCGACGTGCAAGCTTTTGCTTCCGGTTATATTTTTCTAAATGGAGTTAAATGAGTTGTGTGAGGTAGTATTATACGCACGTTTTCACGAGCCCCGGACAACTTACCCCAACTCCCTTATCAATATTATTTGAATTAAGAATAAATTATTGCAACGAGCATAGTGGACAAAATTTGATAGCCAGAAATGCTCACTCCCATGTAATATAAATTATTTTGCATCGAAAAACGAACAACAAATTTAATATAAATTTTCTTGTTAAAATAACCAAACTCCCCACTCCTCGCGCAACGAGCAAAGTGTGAGCTCAAGAAAACGAGCGCGGATAATACGACTGTGCGAAGTTCAGACGGTTGTCTCCCGAGCGATCGAGCCGGCAAGCGCCCGGCCGCAGCCCGCGCGTTGCCCTGCCCGGCAGCGCAGGCCATTCCCGTGGGATTTGCTTTCTTCCGCTCTTCTTCCCACGCTGGAAAAACACTTTCTCCCCCACCTGTCCCCAAAGTTAAGAAGGAACTAAAAGGAATATGTTTAAGCTGGAAATACAGTAACCAGCTGGCAGTGATTCGCTTTGAAGCAGGCTTTTTGTATGTATGATTTATAAAATATGTAAGTGGAAGAAAAAGTAATAACGTGATAACAATTATTCGAGCTCTCTGGCCTGTGAGATCTGATGTATCGTCCTGTGATATTTTGGGGGGATTTATTGCAGGTCAGAGTACGCAAAAACAACCCACACTCTATAATGAAGTTCCAGAAATAGCTTGAGAGAAATTTCTAACACTGACAAGATTTTAATATGAAAGGGTCAGAATGTTTTGTCAGAGAAGGGCTCGACCGGCGAGCAGTTTAATGCCTTCTTGTGCGGCGAGTAGCATTGAAGCGCAGTCCGAGCAGGGCGTCATGCGGCTGATCCCGCGTCATCGAAGGCCCATCGTCTGGGAGATCTAAGCGCACTTCTTAAGCACACGCCCTCAAGTACTTCATGTTCAAGTGCAACAATTTTAACAACAGCACCGGGAGCGGTAGCTCAGTACATCAACTGATGTCACTGCAGCGCCTCTGACCGGGAGGTCCTAGGTTCGAGTCCTGACGGCGGCAGGATTTTCGACACTAGCTTTTCAGCTAGGTCGAATCCAGTCGCTGTCTGGAGGAGAATTCTAGCGGCCAGCTGCTCTGATCGGTAGTTTTCCGTGGTTTCTCCGATCAACACCAGGCGAAACCAGGAGCAGTTCCCTACCAAACGGGCCACGGACCGCGCGTGATCTGTCCTTCCCATTCCTTGTCCTATCCTCTCCCCTTACACACACACTCACATACACTCTAACATGCACTACACTACCACATATTCCGGGAGACCGGTCGGGAGCTTAGAGCTTGTCCCGGCTGGGGCGGTGCCCCGCTGGTGGGAGAGTCCAGGTTAGGGGGAATCCCCACTAGCCGACGGTAGGTCGGCGCCGGATCTCGCCATCCAGCGGGGGAAGATCACCGCCATCTCCCGAAAAAAAAACATGCACTATACTAACGGGACTAATGACCGAAGTAGTTGACGCCCCCGGAAATACGAAAAAATCAAATCAAATCAAATCGAGTCCTGGCGGCGCACAGTGGTGCATTTTGGCGATTTCCTGGCCAAAACCTCTGAGAGCTATAGTAAGGTTTCTACGACGACCAAAATTATTTTGGATTATCTTTATAATGTAAAGGAGTTGGTAACATAATACCAGAATAATGCACTGCTTAAATCTGTGAAATATAAATAGACATTTTTCTATATAAACTTGGTTAAATTTTATCAATTCACAAAATTGGCTTTAGAAAACCGTCTGGATTATTTACATACTAATTGATAACATTTGGCATAAAGAAGCATGGTATTAATGCCATCTCCTGCCCTCTGCAAGAAAAAAATTCATATACAGTGCCCGAAGAACCGGAAAGGAAGATCACATTTTTCACTAGTGTACATTTCTCCCTACGGTGATTTTGGGCTCAGGCAAATGAGACAAAGCATATTTGTTCAAGAATTTTAATTTTCTTTTGGGATGATCCCTCAAGCTGGAAATGAAAGGAACAGAAGATCTCAACAGGTGATTAAACATCTCCTGGATTGGGTGCAGTCTTGAACATGTTCGCGAGAATCCTTCTCCATACCGTCTAATATCTTTGTGAATAGAGTCTAGGCATGACTTCTCAAAAAAGCGTCTTGCTGAATTATTATCTTTGCTATTAACATTATCCTGTTTGGAAAGCTCTATATTCAGACCCATTTTTATTTGATTTGCATTTGAATGCGTTTCTTGTCCATATTGAAACTGTAGTTACAGTATTATTTCATTAAAAACAATATAATACTAATTTTGTAACAATAACAATGTAATAGAAATAATTGTTGGTATGTAACATACTAGTTAAGTAAAAAAACATTACTTTCCGATCAATTTAATTTTTTATTTCATTTTTAAAAATTTAAAAAGTGTTACGACGAGTTTCTTTGATATCACGTACGTTTCTTTGATATCACGTACTTTTATCGAGCGCACATCCTTCCTGAGAACGAGTTTTGATGCCACATATTATGTAAATATCACTTTATGCACCATTTTTAATGAAATAAAATGTGCGTAATCCAGTTCAGAAGATGTAATATGTACGTAAATAGTAATATTAGTGAATAGTGATAATCTATTGCAAAAATTAAAAATATTAATTTTTTTGTTTATAATATTGAGTAAATTTGTTATTTCAGTAAAAAGAATCAAAATTTTCCGCTAGAAGCAGCATTGTAAAAGCAGTTCCCGTTCTCAGGACGGATCTCGACGAGTAATACTCAGCGTTCACGCGTGCTCGACGAAAATTTAATTCTTTGTATTTACTAATGGGGCAAGTTGGGGCATGATTTTATAACTGGATTCGAAAGAGGATAGATTCAGCTAGTAATTGAAATTAGAAACATCGCGGAATTCCGCGAAATTGGTAACTTTTAGCCTACGTGAACTTTCGAGAAATTAAAATTATTGTATAAATTTCATGCATTTTAATATTTCATCCCACGTCGGTATTATGGATTAATGCATTATAAAACAAACATGAAAATACTCTACAAACCTTCAGGAAGAGAATCCATACTGCCAGTTTTCTCTGCACAACTTTGTATGGCCACCACTTACAAATAAAGACGGTCTCTCTATGTTACTCTCGCACTGCAGGTCTACCGAACGCCGCGAAGGGTAAGTTCGGGTGACTACTGGTGCCAGGGGAATTGACCCAGAGACATGAAGTGGGCAGAAACAGATGCCCCCAAGTATACAGTGTGTTGTAGTATTTGCAAAAGTTCAGTAAACGCGATTTCATTTTTGAGGTTTTGGCCAGGATTTCGGGAAAATGCACCACCGTGCGGCGGCAGGATTTTCGACACTAGCTTTTCAGCTAGGTCGAATAAAGTCGCTGTCTGGAGGAGAATTCTAGCGGCCGGCTGCTCTGATCGGTAGTTTTCCGTGGTTTCTCCGATCAACACCAGGCGAATGCAGGAGCAGTTCCCTACCAAACGGGCCACGGATCGCGCGTGATCTGTCCTTCCCATTCCTTGTCCTATCCTCACCACTTACACACACACACACACACACACACACACACACACACACACACACACACTTACACTAACATGCACTACACTACCTCATATCCCGGGAGACCGGTCGGGAGCTTAGAGCTTGTCCCGGCTGGGGCGGTGTCCCGCTGGTGGGAGAGTCCTGGTTACGGGAAAACCCCACTAGCCGACGGTAGGTCGGCGCCGGATCTCGCCATCCAGCGGGGAAAGATCACCGCCATCTCCCGAGAAAAAACATGCACTACACTAACGGGACTAATGACCAGAGCAGTTGACGCGCCCGGAAACACGAAAAAATCAATCAATCAACAACGGCCAGCCTGGAGAACCGAGGGCGTGAAGGCTGAAGGGCCGTAGCTGAAGGTCCCGGCCGCCCCCGGCATGGATGTTTGCGTTAGTATGTGTTCCCCCCACCGTTGCTCCAAAGTTAAAAGTTACAGTGTTCGCTATATGAACGGGCAATTGAAAAGCGACCTTCCAAAAATCAACAATGATTTAGACAAGCATTCAAGAAGGCCGGCAGTGACACGCCCACACAAGAATCAGCGAAATGCAAAATTAAGACACGGGACAAAAAGTAGAATGCAAATAAAGTAAAAAAAAGTCTTACTTAAGTGAATTATCTACTTCAGCCCAAGAATAAAGAAACTATATCAGTTACCAGTACCTGATATACAACAGGGAATGCCTATTCAATTTTTTATTCTTTCGAACTTTATTATTGTTTAAGTAATCCTTTCGTCATTTAATACATTGCGTGCTTTCCATAACTAACATGTTACTTTCCTAGATCCCTATCAACGCATAGCTATTTCTCTACTTGGAATGGTAAAGACCTACTTGGAACGGTAAAGAAAACGTTCTGTAGAAAACTTGGTGTTCCCCATGATTACCATTATTGAATTATGATCTTCTATACCTACCGGTTAATACCAGTTCAAAATAGAATAGTGACAATAGTCGTTTGGAATTCTTTTAGCAAAATGTAAAAGTGTTAGTTGGTATCTATGGAATATATTTGAACACCTTTTTATGCTCTAGATAGGAATGTTCACACAGAATATGAAACGCCGCCCAATAGCCCCCCGGAAAGCTCTCACGTGACTCACGGTCGTGAGGGTCCTCCATCATCAACATGCTCTATGTTCAGGTCTCACGCGGGTATCATTTTAAACATGAAATAAACTCAATTTGAACACATGAATTCCCTTCTCGCATTTCAAGTTTTATCGTCGGAGAACTACAAAACCCACCAGGTTCATTCGTGTTAAAGTCTAATTGCAATATAATACGAAATAAAAGATTTTATTTGTATATGTTCTACAAGTATTAATGCAGAATGATTGATTGGCGTATTGCATCTACAAAACTACCTAACATACACAATTCTTGAAACTTATGGAATTCCGTTAGAGAAATAATAGTTTTTTTTTTTTACAAATTAAGCTTAAAGTTGTGGATTACAAGGTGAAGCTCGAAAGAAGTGGAGCTTTCAATTCATATGATGACGTACAATATTCGTTAAAAGAAGCATACCGGTTATTCACTCGGATTTCCTGTATTAGATTTGCGAATAAGTAGTCCGTCAAGCACTAAGGTGTACTACAATAGCAACCAAAAAATGTTCTAACTTGAAACAATGTTTTCTTTTTCCATGCAGGAGGAATATTTTAGTGCTAATTCTATTACATTTTCATTTTAATATGAACTACCTATACACGCAATTTAGTTTGCATGGAGTCTGATATATTTAGAGAGGAAAAAAAGAAATAGTGTGAAAATATTTAATTATCTGACAATTTTTTTATATTCATATTGCAACGAAAGCTACAGTAAAGCTTTTTTATACCCTACCTTTTTTTTACGTTCAGGAGGAAGGACCAATATTTTTGTGGGCTCACTCGAGAGCATGCAACATATACCTGTCCATGACTAAAACAACTTTTACATAAATTTACACCTACTTTTAAAAAAGTCTGCCCTTTTCCTTTATTGATGAACACTGAAAAACACAAATTATCGGTAAACTGTCTCTTGAACTGAAACGAGTAGTTTCTGGGTATTATTGGAATTCTTTGTATGAAAATTTTTTCCTCTTTTGTGCAACCGCTAAGAATAAGTTTCACTTAATATACGAGTATTTCATTGTAATGCAGAGACTCAAGAGGATTCTAATAAAAACTTTGGGTTACTTTACATTTCTGAGTAATATGAAGGGTATTCCGATTTTAGCTGCTTCTTACTTCTACATAAAGAACTGCCTCGTTTTGGCTACACTTGTAATAAAATGTAACCATTATTTATTGTGGCTTGTACATGTTATTATTTTACCAGAATTTTTGGAAGGATTTTCGCATTAACATCATTTACTTGATCACTTTCCGATGCTAAAATGTACCTCTTGCACAAACAGAAATCCTTTTTTGTGTTAAGATTCTCTAAGTCTGAATCTCTGATTCTCTTTTCTTCGACAACTTCGCGAAGAGTTGTCGATACAATAATTACCACGTTAGCATTATGTTCAATTTTCCCCTCTCCCACATCCAGAAAAATATTTGGGAATTCTGCACTTCCGATATTGGCTCTCGTTTTATGTTAGTTGTAATTATTAGTCATGTCTCCATATCACTGGTACTTTTTATGCACGCCGCAACATTATCTGGGCGCATCCGTCTATAAACAGAAGGTAATATACGTCTAAAATATCCTGTTTCTTAAATTTTGTAAATTCCGTTCAATAGTTTCATCAGAAATATTGTGGGCCATAGTGCATGTGTGAATGTTATTAGAAGTACCACACACGGAGTGTTCTATTCGAGCTGTAGTTATTCATACTTTAAACATTGAGTTTGCGATTTTACCACCTAGCAACAGAGTCGCCACTACGCCTCATGATGCAGGTTGGCTTGCAATCTTCGTTTCTTTTCTAATTTTCGACAAAATTAATTAATGGGGACTGTTTTGCCTGTACCGCTTGGTGCATTACAAAAATACGTCAAGCGGTGGTTTCACGCTTTCCATTATCTGTTCATAAATTAGTCTTTTCATGATTATTAATTTTATATCCATGTTTTCTATTACTCAATCAAGTTGGATCGAGTCGGAGTTTAATTGTTCAAATAATTTTCTATTTCAGACTATAGTTACATAAAACGAATTCGCCAACTGTTTTACCACTCAATGAAACAAACACATCTTGAAGTTAGGCCAAAGCACAGGTTATTTCAGTCATACGAATATTTATTTTAAATTGTGAACAACATGAAACATGTCTAATTAAATCATCAAAAAGCTTCTCGCGAGTATTTGCCACAATTTCAATGTATCTGAATCATCGCAGAAAACATTTGATAAAAATGTACTGTAATAATTGAAAGCAAATAAATTGTGCTTTAACAAGACATTTTATTTTACAACATAAAAATAAATGTGTATTATAAAAAATGTCTGCAATCACAATCAGCTCGACACTTACAAAATTCATTAAAAATATCTTAAGTTCCTTAAACTTACCTTTATTTTTTCACCAAAAATGAAAGTAGAACTCGAAATATAGCCAATAAATTAATTACAATAGCGTGGCCCACCTTCGGCGCAACGATTTCTCACCGTTAGGCGTTGGGCTCGCAGCCTATGTGGGGCAAAGACCCGATACCATATGCAGACGGAATACACTCGACAGTTGTTATTCTTCCGTCTCTCCGATGTACCAAATCATCTAATATAAATAAGCTTGAAATTTTGTTCCAAACAACTTAATCTCATTTACGCATTTTCAAGATTTTTAAAAAATGTTTATCAGCTCTTCAGAGAATCGAGTGACTAAATTTAGCATTCTGGTTATTAGTAATTTATTTTTTTCATCTTTGCAAAAATCTAATGTGGAGTTCTATCTTCACAGGACTGAAATTTTGTTCTGAGCTCGTCTCTTTTCTCTTTGTGATTCCTCTGCTATCATAACATGATCCTTCACAAGATAAATTGGTAAAGGTGCTCCTGATTTTACAACGGGCAATGGTGCCATCGAAAAAATAAATTTCAGAGAAGTCTCAAAGGACCAACATCTCAGATATCATTTTTACTACCTCATATACTAGTATTTAAAGAGTATGTAAGTAGAACGGAAAAATTATGTAATGCTGCAAAAAACTACGATATCGAGATTTCGACGGAAATTCCCGTTTAGGGGATTCCCGATACACAAAAAAGTGTTGTTCCCTATTAACGTCTGTCGGTCTGTGAACAACACTAGCGTCTAAACCGTAAAATGGATTTTTCCCAAAATGGATATACCTCGACCGACCTCGAGGTCCTGCGAATTTGAAACAAGTTGTTTTTTTAATTTCTAAGTATTCATTTCAAGAAGCATCTAGGACATTTCCAAAATGTTCTCAAATTGGCAGCAATTTTTTAAATTCCTTTTTTACTCGAATTGAAGAAAGAACTCACACAAATATGGTGAAGGTCTGATCTCTATTAAAATACCTGAATTTTAGAAAATTGCAAAAGTTTATATAAAGAGCCCTCTCATACTGCGCTTTTTAAGTTTAAAAAAGTGCATTCTTCAAAATTAGATCTTTAAATAACGCCAGGTACATTTTTTAAAAATGTAAGTTAATTTCGCGTAATATTAAGGTTAAATATCACACACAAGTTCCACAAAAACGTATACTAAACAAGATTTTCTACACGAACTATCTACTAACTTTTTACACGAACAATCTACTGATTTATTGGGGCGGAATTGGCCATTTTCACTAAAACTTCTGATTTTTCAAAAATTGACAGATGAGTATTACTATGGATGCGTTTTGGCATACGAATTACACAAGGACTCAGCGGGGAAAATGGTTAAGAGCGCTCGCCTCAAAAACCAACATTCACCCGTTCAAATCCCAGTTCGGGCAAATATTTTTGCTTCTTGGGAACACTCAGAGGCATATATTGGGTCACTGTGGCTACACAAGTGAAGTAACCTGTCGCTGGCTGCGAAACCATGGAATCGAGTTCAAATGGGCAGTTTTCGCACAGGTTCAGGTAGTATACAATGCCCGGAAGCTCCCGTTACCTCCCAGAAAAAAGTCACTGTTGAGTTTCATGAAGAATGAGAAGTCCAGTTGATTTTTCGAAAAAAAAATGTATTTGTTAAAATTGAGCTAAAAATTCACTTCCGGGCGCGAAATTCAAACCAGCTGCCACGCCATCGCAGACACTGGCATCTCCTACGGGGGGCGCTGGGAGTTAAACCTCGTTTTTAAACATAGTTTCTCCGTGTTATCGGTGAAACTGTCGAGTAATTATCTTTGGTTAAATTATTGCGTGCCACACACAAGAATAATTTAATAGCATGAAATGTTTCACATGTTCTATTCGATTTATTAAATGTAGAATGTACTTAAAATGCAGTTTAATTGACAATTACCATGGTTTACAGCGGCGTAAATACTGATCACGATCCATGACGCACAATAATAATCAATTCTTCTCTACTTATAATACTCTAATTATTATTTTTTGCACGTCTAGAACTAGTCGACGTGGGCTTACGACGGCCACATAAATGATAGTATCCCGCAGTTTATTCTAAGTATCACGTCACATATTAAAGAGAGTCCTGTAGTTGAAACGTTCATTAATAAAAATCTTGTTGTTTATTGATTACATTTGGAGTTCGAACTAATTCTTCTGGCAGTCTCTTATCTGCAGGCCGACCAGTATATCGGGGAATCTTTGCAGGAGGCACGGACGAGTCAATCAATCCTTCAAGGTGTCGGAGTCTAACCGAGATAAAATGGCATCACAATAGGAGCCACGATGATGATCAACAAAATAATCTACCAGAGTATGGTGTTAGTGCGAAAGAGTAAAACAAAATCGGGAAAAGCTGCTGTTTCATGCACTGGTGTATACACTACTCTCATAAGACTTACATTCTCCCGCGCAAGCTACTACGTTCGATCGAGTCGTTCAGTGGATTATCAGGACGCGTTCGCTATTAGTATCCAGTCATCATGTACCTGCCTGTAGCTGGACCGCGTCGCGCCGTGGGTTGTATCGTGTCGCAAAAAAGATTTGGCCCCCGTCGCCGGTCATTCCCCTACGCGTCAACAGAAGGCGCGGTAAGAGACGGGGCCGACAGAGGGCGCGGATTCCATTCTTCATGAAATTAAACATTGAATTTGGGGTATATTTTGTAACGGAGCTTCCGGGCACTACTACACATCACGTAACCGCTTCTTACGTAATGCACTAGTTTGATTTGCATTCGATTAACAATTCACTCTATTGCTGAGCTACGAAACTTTGAGGTAATACTTTTTAAATCTTTCACAAAGTTAGAAACAAGATGACAAATCTTTTACTAACGAGTAAATATTTCTTGTTTGTTCGAACCACTGTAATCTATTGTTTGTACTTAATTTATTCAATTAATTTCAACGAAATTAAAATTATTCTCTCATCGTAGAACTCTAAATTTTCCTGACTTTTTTTTAGATATTACGTATGCCATAATTTCCTTTTTCGAACTGGAGTTTTTCCAAAGGGACTAGATTTTTAATCAGTTTCGAAATATCCCTTTCCTGGTCATGTCTGCCTGTGATATTAAATTGCCTCTGAAATACAGGAGCCATCTTGTCACAGGTCTTGCAAGGAATGCCACACGAGCGTTCTTTTTTGTAAGATTGCAAAGTTATTTTCCTACATAAATCACGCACTAAAAGTTTAGTGACACTGTTACATCCACTCTTTAAAAATTTAATAGCAATCACTCACTCTCTCACTATGACTAAGACCACAAATTTCACGTATTTGCTTCACACACATTCTTTCATTTCTAAACGAGCAATGTGCATTTAAATGTACGAGGCCTCTCTGCACAGTTCGACCGAGAGCCAGCAAGAAAATCCATGTATGATAAGCTCAAACTTTTTGAGAAGTTATGCCTCATTCACAATGCAAACTTAAACGTAACGTAAGCCGTAAACTTATGCAGTAAACTTTTCACGTAAAAACGAGCATTCACAATGGCAAACGTAAGCTGGAACGTAGGTTTTGCCTGAACCAATCAGAATTCAACATATTGATCGATTCGTTGCTAGCATTTTTTTCGACTCTCCTATCGATTTCGCCTTTTGCATTTGCGAGCAGCTGTTGCGCCCCTACCTATTGAGGTTATATGCGAGCAGTGAGCTTTAAATTGTGTACCGCAAACTCCACAAACTTCTCTGCTCTACCTTTCGACTATACACACCAATACACACGCATAAACAAAAATCGATCTGGAGTCGACCTTCCTTCTCGCGGATTTTGTTGTGCATTTGTTTTTTTCATGCTGCTCTCTGATTGGTCTTCGGCAGAATTTCGACGTAAACTTAAACGTAGAAGCTTGGAGCTTGCGAGCTCTTAAGTTTACGTCTTACGTCTACGTTTACGTCAAGGCATTGTGAATGATCTCGCTTTATAACCCATTTCTAGGTTTTGCGGCTACGTTACGGTTACGTTTAAGTTTGCATTGTGAATGAGGCCTTAGCCAGTGTTCCTCATAGGAACAGAGAAACGCAAGTATGGCGGCCTGTAGATGGCGTTGCGTTACACAATTTTTCGAACGTGTCGAAAAAACCTATGCCATTGGAGAATGAGTACACAGCTAATTCTTGTTGTATATTGTTCGTTAGATAGCCGAAGTGTGAAGGAGTCTTATGCCATACCGATGTGGCGTCTCAAACTGTACGCCATATTGAATTCAAAGTGCCATTTGTTTTAATGCTCTCTTGTATTACGAGTTCAAAGCTAATGTTTTGCTCTAATGGCAGAAAATTCTTTTTCATTGTCGATTATGACCACGCCATACCAGTGGCGTCTCCTGCTCAGTGATCATGGGGATGCGATCAGTTTTACGGATTAAACAAGGTAGACTAAGTTGTCTATTCATATTACGATGTACATATCTACTGTACCTTCTTTGAGAATTGCTAATTGCGCATTGCTTGTTCTGACAATAATAAACAAAACAATAATACGCGCCTGCATGTGTAGTGTGGTCAAACTCTCCCTCCCCCAACCCGCTATGGAGGCCACAGTTGTTAGCACGTGACCCCTGGGAGACGTTGGCGAAGCTGGAGTACAGAAATGCCAATGAGAAGTCCGAGTCGAACGCCGCATCACCGTCGGCCGAAACCTCGCATCTTGCACACAGCACAAGGTGAGAGTTCAATGACCACGGTAACGAATCGAAGCTGTCGAAGGGGTGTTTCTCGGCCTGTCACATCCATGGAGGAAACAAGACGCCTGCCGCAAAGCGCATGGGGAAAAACGAAAAGTACAAGGTCAGAGAGATGTACTTGAGGAATAGAAAAATATTTTTAACAAAAGTTTTAAGAGACGAAAACCTTGGAGACGCCACACATCACTCGCATCCATTGAGCCTACACCACTGCGCCGCACCATTTTGGCGTCTCCACGTAGCCGCCATACTCATTCAAAGATGTCCAATTTGTCACTAAGGCCATGTTAAGTTCGTATAATAGGTACAAGCATGGCGGTACATTTTTTTGAACCCCCCGTAATCCATTTTGACAAATGGATGCAATGCCATACTGATGAGACGACAATAAATGGCCGCCATAGTAAAAAATATGTTTCTTTCAAAAGTTTCATATCATCGGTAAGCGATGGAAAATAATTGTATAATTTTAACAATAATAAAAAATGGATGTAAATGGTTGATTTGCAACGTTTTATGACAAATCAGGAACCATATAATTTATTAAAAGAAATACCGTATGGTATTTTTATATAGTGCTTTTAGATAGATTTATTATATTAATGTCTCTGAGATTAATCTTGAATATTTTCTGGGTTGATTATCCAAAATGGTAGGGCTGCCAAAAATGTCTCTATCAGATAAAGAAAATGTACTTTTTATGCCTTAATTGTTGTGATTTCCCTGATTTTTTCGCTGTCTGTGGGAAAGACATAACATGCTTCCAAACAAAGAATTAAAGAACATGTTAATAACATTAAGGAGACAGGTATAAAAGTAAACTCAATTTCTCGACATCGCCTTGATATATTCATTATTTTAATTTTGACAGCAATGCCATTTTAGAAAATAAACCTAGCAAATATTCAAGATTAATCCCATAGATATTACGTATACAAACACAATACCATTAATGCCATGTTGGAATCGAATTTATTCACAAACAATTTATGATAATGTTCTGTCAAAAATAAGAATACCCTAAAACATATTTATACTTTGTGATATATTCCATTTCCCTTTATTTGTGTAAATGTCCTCCATTCTTGAACTGTTTCTTCCAAATTCCATCTCTATTTTCGTTTTATGCTTGATTTCATGGTTAACTTTTGTAAATGAAAACTTTTTTATGTTAATATGCTCCCTCTCAATTCATAATTACACGCAAGACGCATGAAATGAAATATGTAATGTCAACGAGCTGCATGAAGGCTGACAGAATTTGAAAGAATTCTGAATGCGTAACATAATGTACATAATTTAGTGTTTAATTCTGTTATATGTTCATTCCATTTGAGGTCTGACTGAATTGGGACCCCTAGAAACTTTATTTTAACATCAGATATTGCATGTTGTTCATTTTCAATGGAGTACGCGATTGCCGATTAGAAATGCAAAAAACGCATTGAAACGGCTTTTACTTCGTTAACTATTGATTTATTACACAATCAATTTGAAACTTCTGAAATTGTACTATTTATTGTTTCTTTTTTGCAAAGAACATTCGTGTCATCGGCAAACAGAACAGTTCTTCCATTTTTAATACAACAGAAAAGAGGATCGAACCTTGTGGGACCTCATGATCAATTGGCAAAGAATTGGAAAAATAAGTAAATCATGTCCTTTCGTGCCAATACGGTATTTCTATTCTTTGAGATCGATTTTTAAAGTACGAGGTTATCCAATCTAGGGCAATACCACGAATTCCGTATGAAGTTAATTTTCAGAACAAGATGTTATGGTCAATAACGTCAAACGCTTTTGAAAGATCTAAAAATATTCCAATCTTTCAATCATTACGGGGGCTACTTACAGACGCCGAAACGGTATGGCATGGTCATAATCGGCAATGAAAATGAATTTTCTACAATTGGAGCAAAACATTAGCTTTGAGCTCGTAACACAAGAGGGCATTTGCAAAATTACACTTTGTATATAATCTGGCGTACAATTTGAGACGCCATTTCGATATACGTCTTCACACTTTGACTATCTAACGAACAATATACAAGTATTAGCTCTGTACTCATTCTCCAATGGCACTTTTTTTTCCCCCGACACATTCAAAAAATTGTGCAGCGCAACGACGAAATCCACAGGCCGCCGTACTTGCATTTCCTTCTTCCTCATAACACTGGCTAACTTTTCAAAAAGTTTTAGCTTTGAGCTTATCATACGTGAAACATAAGTCGCTGCAATGCCAAGAATAAAACTGCGCTCTGCGAGGCCGCGGGGACGCCTCACTATCTGTCGGTGGTTGGTGTGGCGAGAAAGGGCGCTGATTTCTTACTCACGTTATGTCGGGTTCATTTCCAGAAACTCGAAACGCAAGGTGTTCTAGCGTGGACCTCCCATACATCTCTACTAGGGATTTTTATCACTTTCCTTCAGTCGCAATAAATTTGCAAACCATATATAGTTTCGTTTTCTCTTATTCAACAGACTCAAGGGGTTACTTGTGCTTTTGTGTCATTTTAATGGGCTCTTTTGTTGCTGCTGTATCGGATTAAAATAAAGTCTTAACATATTTTCTGGTAGGTGTAACATTTTAAAAGAAGAAAACCAACAAAAACTAAAATACGGACAATCGCATTGGGAAAATATTATCCCCAAAAATTTTAATTATCAAGCTAATGTCCTACTTGTAATGCAAAGCAGTAAAGAAACCAAACTTTCCAGTCTATTCCGTTTACTTGCAATCACTAGTATGTTGGGTCCTCAAAGGCAACGCCAAGTGCAGCGGCAGAAAATTACCATACTTTCATCAATTGTGTTAATAAACTACTAGAAATCATATATTCATTTTTGGTGGACAAATTGTTGTGGTAAGTGTTAAGAATTTAGTTTTTTTTAGAATTTTAAAGTGTCGAGTAAGAGCACTAACTGCAATTTAAAGAACATAGGCTAATAAAAAAGGCATTTTCTAAATATGTTATCTACGGTTGAACAGATTCATTAGCAAGGACTTTAATTTTATTCATGTTTCACAAGTTTTGGCAGATATTTCAAAACCACATACTACATCACAAAAATCGATCAGAAATCCAAATATTGCACATGTTCCTTTCGAAAATAAGCAGGTGTATAAAAAGTTGACAAACAATTTCACAAAGCCAATTGGAAACACAATTATAAACTGCAATGAGCCTGATGACCATTTCTTTCCATGATTAAAACTCAATTTTTGTAATGGGGTAGGAACCATTAAAAATGGTCATACGGCTCTTCAAATCTAAGTCATGTTTTTCTTGTTTGTTGTTTTATCTGAACCATGTTCACCTATTAACGTGCATTAAAATTACTAAAGTAAATTCAAAAACTGACTTCCCCATTCCCAAGAAGAAAGATTGGTTGTGGTAAACGGTTGCAGACACTCAATTCAACATGCCAATATTAATGGTTCCTTGACATTATTCTAGTATTTTACCTGCTTCTCAGCTTTTTTACTAATTCTGTTAAAAATGTATACTTTGGCAATTATCCCACCAGTTTCTAAAATATCTAAAATGCAATATTTGTATTATTTTGCTTAGTACACTTATTGACAACCAAATGCCTAGAATGCACTAGGCAATTGACAACCAATCTCTAGAATGAACTAAGCATTTCAGTTAATCGAATTCTTTTGGAAAGTATATTGTCCTAGAAGACAGGTCTTTGTAAAAGCATGCGATAGTTATCTCCTCCTCAGGTGTTTAGTGATCTGTGTAAATCAAACAACGAAATTGCACACTGTTTTCTTCTATTGATCTTTTTCCTCCCCTTTCAGTGTTCTTTTATCAAATTCGCTTTCACCTCAATGCAACATATTTTCCCCAGATGCCACACAGGGTTGCTTACCTCACAGGAGGAATGGCCAGCAAAACTATTTTGCTACATTGACTTAATCGCCTCCCGAAGGTCCCCTCTGCCATGCTCCATGAGCAGTGCTTTTCACAACACTGCCTACACAAGACTGTCATTTAGTGAATGTTTTAAAACTTCTTGCATGAGCAATGCCCCCTGTGTTACTGATCTGATAGTAAATGTGATCCAAGATCATTAGCACATTTAAGGAATAAACAGGACACTGTTGTAAAGGTGCGTTTTATGAATTTCATTAAATAATTATGTGTCAATGAGAAAGAGACACCAAACAGAGCATGCCAAGCATGTCAGTCAACTTACCACTGGTATCAATAGCCCAAAATACCACAGGTTACCACAACATGCAAACATATAACGGTTAATTCCTTGACAATCATGCACATTACATGCCATTAAAACAGTGAGTCTCACATTTAAGTTTCAAGTTTACAAAGAACAAAATATAAAAACTTTTAATTCAATAATAACAAAGGAAATTTGTAAATAACGTTCTTTCTAAAACTCCTCTGACTAGTGTAAGAAATACAATGAAAATTAGAAAATATTTTTTACCTGGCTCTTAATACAATCTTAATAACTTACAACTCTTAAATATGTAATCACAAAGGTGTACTTTAAAGTCAATTATTAATAAATCATTGGTAACAAAACATAAGATCTTCTGGATTTTCAGTTTATAGTACTGAATTTACATCGACTGAACAATGTCAAAATGCAATTCTAATAAAATTCTAATAATAGTACACTGCACAGGAAAATAAACTACGTTTCAGTGTGTAGCATAACTATCCATAACAAGTTAAGAATTACAATATTCATTTTATGTACTACTAGATGAGGTAACCTAGAGTTGCCTCAGAATATAATTATCACAATTATTTATTAAACATGAAAAGGATTGGCAATCTGCAAAGTCTAAGTGGATTTAAATATTTTTATTTATCATCAAAGAAACAGTTGAAAACCACAAGTGACCAGGTACATTTTCTTTAGCTCCAATATCCTTACACTCTTTTCGAGTGTTAACAGCTGATAACTAAACAACTTTAGCTCTCATGTAAAATGATCATTTGCATTTGCAATGAACAACAGATTTCATTTTAAGAGATTGGTGATGTAATAAATAACCCCACTTGTCTCGTCTTCACTACAATGTTGGCTCAAGAAAATGTGTGCAGATAGTCAAGACATTTGGAGTTCAGAAGCAAAGCAAGGGGCCTTCTCAGTATTTGTTTAGTAGTTCAAGAAAAACTGGATGGAAAACCTGATCGAGACAGGATGCACTGGAGGTATTGTTCTTCCCCATCCCACCAGCCAATTTGCAATGTCTATATGCAGTGTAGATTGCACTAATCTCAGTTTTGTTTATCAAAGAAATTTGTTCTTTCAATGCCCGTTTCATTCCTACATCTCAAAAAATCCTTTCCTGGTGGTTACAAACATTGGAATACAAACCTATATTTCAAATTTCATGTGCTAGTTTCAGTAGCTTCAGCTCTGTATTACTGTCAGTCATTCAGTTTTTCATTTTATTTTACAGCTTGTACTCGCACACTTTTTAAAAAACAGTTTTCAACATATTCCCATTGCCCTATAATAAACAACAAAAAATTTCATTTTTAAAAGTGATTTAATTTCAATGCTCCATTATATTCTCACATTTCTATAAGTTAATAAATTGCTCAGTACAGGATTAATAAGTTAATTCAACGACAATTTCCCAAAAACAAATAAAATATTTTTGTTCGTTTTTTTTCCTTTCTCTCTTCATATTTCATTAAATGAGCAACAGAAAAAAAATTCTGACATTAAAAATATTCACATAAATTGATAATCAAAATTTCATATTTTCTCATAACTGTTCAAAAAACAAAGTTGTAAGTCTAAGTTAAGTCTAAGCATTAATTACACTGACAAAGTCAATGTATTGACGCAATTTACATGGCCTGATTGCCACTGACTAAAATAAACCATTGGTTTGATATGAAGCTTTGACACTAATTGTTCTTTATCTACTGTATGGCTTGTGGTACATTCAAATAAAACAGTCAATTCCCACTTGTAGGTGCTACACAGAAAGAAATGTTGAATTTGCGAATTCTCAGGATATTTATTTTCAGTATTCAAAACATATCATATCATGACAAAAACCTTGTCACATCAATTATTTGTACCACAAACACTTAACTTTACCATAAGTACATCCCAACTGGGTGAAACATGAAATTAGATTGTATCTTCTGTTTTCTTTTTTCTTACAGAAAAATAATCTTCATTGCTGACTTGAATTTAGGGAAGTAAAAATTTGGAAGAAATGAGGAAGGATAATACATAAAATCATTAAATTTCTAGAGAAACGTCTATTTTCATAAAATTTACATAGAATTGGTGATGAAAGTCACATCATATGAATATATTCAACAAAATAATCCTTAACAATCATTACATTTTGTTTCTTGAATTATATATTATTTTCCACCTGGTAACAATAACTTGCACAAAGAGTACAAAACAATTTCTGATTTTAACCTGTTGCCTGCTCTGGAATATCAGTTAAACATCTCATTAATGAAACTTTTCATTATCTAATGCAGACCGTGCCACCAGCTAGCATCTCACATCAAATGTTCTTCCCCACCTTTGTTTCTTTTTTCCCCCAACACTGAAAAATCCTGTGCAACATAGTGGAGCTGCATATAAACTACTTGTAGCAACATACATATTTTTAAGTATCCTCGAAATAAATTTTTAAATATTTTCCCTCACCCCCAAACTTGCAGAGAATGTGTTCTTCAATTTTGTGTGTAAAAATAAGAATGTAAAAATTAGTACATTAATTAAACAAATAATTTTAAAATGCAGAACCTATTACGTAACAAAAGTGGTCACAGCACTCTAAGAAATTAACACACATTTTTCAGACATGCAAAATTATCCACAAAAATTAGCTATCCTGGTACTTACCTCTTAATGAAGTGATAAAATATTTCTTCTCAATGAAAATTTGGGGTGTAAATGCCAATTTGTTTTAAAGTATTTATCAGAAATCACTTATACTTATTTACACTATAGTCAACAACGCTTGTTTAACACATGAAAGATTGCTTGAAGCAATTATTTACTTATAATCAAAAAAAAAGAAAGAAAGAAGTTGCTTGGCATGCCTTTTCACAATCCAAATAAGTGTATTTCAATCCAAGTAAGTGTAATACTGCATCTTCATATCTAACTTTCATTACTAGGTATGTATTGAAATTTTAATAAAACAGTGCAATTTATACTGTTTATAAGCCCTAAGAAACTTCACTTCTTTCCTTCTTTCTTCCTTCATGGTTTAACTTGAAAGTTTTTATTAAATTAGTTAAAGCAAACGAGTTTTTTGGGTATTATTAATGACATCATACAAATTACAGTGCCTTTTCATTTGGTAAAGATTATTGCTTGATAGCCATGGCATCACTGCAAAGCAGAATGATGTTACAGAATTTTGCCAAATAATGTACCAGGAACCAATGTTCCATAATGTAATCAGGAAACCAATAAAGGAATTTCATATGTTATTATCAACTTAGGGGTAAATTGAACATACTTCAAAATCTCTTTAAGAAGATAGTTGATACATACAATATGAAAAGTAAACAATTCATGCAACAACCAACATTCAACCACTTACCAAGGAAACTATAAGAGGGTCCAGAATGAAAACTCAAAGTAAATTTAGTCTCATTAATTTCAATTTGAAAACGCTTCAAGCAAATCACAATGCATCATGCAAATGTTAAGCAAACACATGTTTAAATGCATTTATAAAAAGTAAAAGTGCAGAAAATAAACATCTTAAAACCTTTCACCTTCAGCTGTGGCATCCACAAGATACAAGACAGAGCAATGTGCAGTTGATTAAAGCAAAATTTTCAACACTAAAAGCTAATTAAAAGTCTAACATAAATCTAAGATGTGCACTGCAATATATTTTGAACTCAATTCTGATAAATTATCATTCATTTTACATCCTATTAATAATCAAATCCAATGCAAGAGAAAATAATTTCAAGTGTCTTGCAAAATGTGTGCTCTCATGGAATGAATAGATGATATTCTATCCATTCCAAACACTCTTCTCATCTTAGCATGTTGTTAATTAAAAAGTAATGACCATATCTGCACCTGCAGTATTGAGCAATTTGTACTGTTCTCCTACCAATCCAAATATTAATATCATTCACACCCAGTGCCACCAGCAATGTAAAGATATTTACCAAATATTGATTCTTTCACAAAATCATAGCATTTATAGTGCGGTAGAGTATAGAGTATACAAAATGTAAGGTGCAACTCAATAAGGCTGACTCACATGAAAATAAATTAGTAACCAAAATACTTACCATTTTTCTATTCTCACAGTAAAATATTCTGCTAAACCCATATACATCTCAAATAAGTATCAATGTGATGTAAAATACTATATTTCTCTTTTAGAAGATCTGTATTACAGAATTTTCCCAGAAGACGTAACAAAAAAAATTAATATATTATTTATATCTTCCTTTTAACAAAACTGTGCATTGCACTGCACATTCCTGGTCCTTACGATGAAAGCTTACACTCTAAATTTCTTAAATATTATTAATCCATAAATTAAAAATGAAGGACGAATAATGAGTATCTTTATAACTGACTCTCTCTACAAATTAATTTTCGCGATAAGAAAATCATGAAGTTTTTTAGAATATTTTTTTCTTATTAATCATTTTACTTAATTACTTTCAAATTTAAAAAGTAATTTATTTATCCTATTACTCAATTTCTTTTATGTAAATAAAAAGCAGGTGAATATAGTTCCAGATATTATAGTAATGCATCAACAGTTTATACTTAATTTATTATTATGCTTATTCAACTTGAAATTTAGCTCCTGAATAAGGTTTTTAGGTAAAAATGTTGAATATTGCAAACTACAATGATATAAATAGTGCATTTTTTAAGTACTAAATACTAAAATGGTTTACTGGTGAATATTTATAATACCTGTTCATAGAATACATACCTTTGACTTCTCTGAAGGTGTCTGAAGGGCATTTGACTCATCTGTAACATCTTGTAAACCTTCTATTGCTGATGACACAGCCACATTCAAAAAGGAGTCGTTTTCCAGTAACATTCCACTCTGTTCCACAAAGCGATTTAACTTCATTACAATTTCATTCCATTTTTTTTTTTAAATACACATAACAGCACATAATGACAAGTTAACTCATTACAAGTCACAGATGGGCGTTATGGTGTGCAAAATATAAAGGATAACTATACTCACTAGATTTGGCTAAGTATACTGAAAAATACTGAAACTACATTTGAAAAAGGTTTTGTTAATGTCAGAATAGAGCAGTTTTAGATCAAAAATGTTCATACACTGATATTTTCAGTATTATTTATGCCACAAATAAATGCCATGCCAATCATTAGAAATGCACCCACAATGTGTACAAAAAGCCTTACATTGCTGTTCCAATAAATCGCTCTGCATGGCTACTGAGAAACAAAGTGTTCAGATTTACTTATTACCAGCTAAGAAAGCAAAATTTCAGCCAAGTTAAATGAACCTACAGTAAGTCAAGTTAATACAGACCATTTCTTATAAACAGAAGCTTGTAATGAAGGTGTCTCACAGCCTACAACTGTTACTTACAATATACTTAGAAAACGCGATAAGAAAATGGATAAAATAATGTAGGACAATAGGCATCAAAGTCAGTGATTCCACAATATAGCTACTAAATGATATAGATCAAACCATCTTGACTAAAGTGAAAGTCTTATTTCTTCATATGCTAACTACAATGAAAAATAAAGTAGCATTGAGATTAATTGCATCCTCTGATACAAAATACAGACTTAACTGAAAGTCCGAAGACTTTCCAAATTTATGGAATTTCAGCCCATATGGATCTGAACAATCAAGACAAACAAACGGCTAACAGTGTAACTTTGCAGATTGACATTGAAACACAAGTTGAAAAATAAAGAAATTAGTCATGAAGACAAGAACTTAATTGTAATCAATATAATAACTTAAAACATAAATAATACAGACATCTAATCAGAACAGGTGAAGAACAATCACCTCAAAATCTTCACGACTTCAAAACCTTTACAAATGACAATCTGTGCAAAAACTTTGGAATAGCAGCAACAACCTTGCAAACAAGTTCCAGATCTAAATGTGAAAGGTGGAATGTACACTGAAGGTGCAATGCCAATACCACATCACTGGTAGATCAATAACTGAAGAAAATGTCAGGTAGACACAGAGATTAAAACTAGGATATATTTGTATGCAAGAGATTCCTTCTGGTGTAAAATATAGACGAAACGAGACATATCCACTGTTCAAATCTATTCCTAAATAATTTTCAAGGAATCAATTGAGGAAAGGGAAGGAGAAAAAATTAATAAAAAAGACAGGTACAACCATAAAGAATTATGATGATCACATGACATAAATCTAATAATCGCAATCAAAGTAACATGAATATGAATCAACATTCTGATATGTTAAATATTTACAGGAAAACCACTATTTTACTCTCGTTATTGACAATTGTGTAGAACACTAAAAATTCCTCTAAACTACGAGTTCTCAACGTTAAAGCATCACACTGATGAATCAGGGACTCATCAAAAGGGACCATTATTGGGGATTACAATAACAATTATAACAGTGAAATAAAAACCACAAATAATTAGAGAATTAAGTGAATCTTGGTAGGTGAAGTTATCATACTATTTGTTGTATATCAAAATTCCTACATTCATTTACATTTACTTAATTATAAGGATGGTAAATTCACAGATGCTACAATGTGCTTTATGCATATACAAGAATCCTGATAAAATGCACAGTAAAACTAAATTTTCTGATAATTTTGCTCACAATTTTCACTCAATTATGAAAATACAAGAGGCAGATATATAAGCAAATAAATATTATTTGGTAATGCTGGAAGCCCAGAGGCCAAATATGAAATTCTCAGTAATTCAGCTTATATTATGGGTTAACTAATGTATTCTTTTCCAAGTGCTTAAGTATTAGAAACTCCAATATAATTACATGACTACAGTGAAACTTCGATTTTACGTTCCCCGATCTTACGTTTTCCCGGAATTTACGTCATAAATAAGTGGTCCCGGCAAAACATCCATATAAGTAATGTATAATTTTCCTCGATTATACGTTTTCGCGATTTTACGTTTTCCTCGATTTTGCGCCTGATTTGTGAAGTCCTACTAGGTCCTAAAACTCCGATATTAAGATTTTTGCACAGCACTCTCGGATTTTAGACGGACATTCTTAAAGAAAAGGAGGCAATGTCGATGTCGGTGAAAGTGGAGGGGATACATATAACTGTTGTGTGTTTTGCTATTCGCTGTTGAGAGAGAAGGGACACTGTCGTCCAATCAGAAGCTTCGTTACGACTTATATTTTTGGTATTGGAGCTTCCGGTTGGATAACAATGTCTTCCTCTCCTTCGAGCTCATAATGTTGAAGTGCCGTTTCATTTTGTGTTCAGCTTTGGTTGGTTCTTTGAGCGACGTCCCGGGAATATACGCTACGTGTTGCATTCCGAGTGCGTTCCGTTCTGAGTGTGTTTTATTGTGTTGGTCGCCGATTGCTGTTTTGGACTTATATGATGGAAAAAATGTCTTTGCACATGGAGAAGAAACGCAAGTCATTTACCATCGAAGACAAAATGCATATTTTAGATCAAGTCGATGCTCACGTTGGGAAGCGAATAGACCTCGCCACCAGAATGGGTCTGAGTGTGTCCACTGAATTCAATAGTGAAGCAGCGTGAAAAAATTGAAAAATGCTATTCGAAATGCGGCCCTTCGTTTTCGAAGTCTCGAAAATCGTTGAAAATGTCGCCAATGGAAGAGTTTGAAACGATTCTCGCTAGTTGGTTCAAGCAGGCGAGAACCT
>BLKR01011403.1:0-33156 GCA_011170035.1 Teleogryllus occipitalis
TCAGCTATAGTTTATTTATTTACCATACGCTGTTGCATACTAGGCGAAACTAATGAAAATATTTGGTGCAGGTTGAGAAAATAATATTTTTGGAAATTGAATATTGTAGACACGAATTAAGCGAAATCAGTTAATTTTTCCAAAAAAATGCACATGACCTTTATTATAGAGCTGATTTTACAACTAACTTTGTTTAAAGCAAAAATCGCTACCTCCAATTTTGCAGATTTCAAATGTTCACTTTTTGGCAATTTCGAAAAAAATAAAGCAATAGCCGAAAATGAGACTAGCACCATATTTTTTTAGTCCTTTATTACATAAGATGAAGAAATTTAAAGAAAAAAATTGGAGCTGTTTTTGAGAGAACAAAAGCCTGTATTTCACTCAAAATTACACGGAAGCCACTCAAATTTTTGAAAAATTGAACATGAACTTTTTTAAAGATAGTCTTTAAGGAACAGATTTCATTAAGGAAAAAATCCTCAATCATCAATATTATAGTTATAGGAAGAAGCCCCCAAACAATTGCGCTTCAATTTTCAAAAAATATGAGATTTCAACGAACACGAGACTACCACCCTTCTCTTAAGCGCGAAAATTTGAAAATATTTTGAGGCTTCATGTGAAGTATCTTCAGAAATCAAAATTTCCGTTTGAAATTACCAAAGCCCCGAGACTATCCACATCGCTTGGGTAATATCAATTTTAAAGAAAAGCGACTGAACGGCTTAGGCGCTAGTGTTGACTAGAGATGGGCTTAACAGCTTTTCTCCAATAGCTGTTATCACGAAAACAGCTGACTCGTAATAGCTGTTATTAATAACAGTTAAAAAATAACAGGTCCAGCAACCTAACATGGCCGACTGCAAAGAGTTAAAGCAGTTGTATCGACTGCTAAGAGTTAAACCACGCAAAACGAATAACGTTGGCAGCACCGTAAAGTTTGTGCAGCTACCTTACGACGCTTCCTTGCACTACTTTCCCTAACATGTTTGGACAGAGAAGCAGTGGATATGAACGAGACTGGATGAACTGCCAAGGATGAATAGTAATTCATATAATTTGTAGCGAATGTGTAAAGAATATAGAATATTACTAAAATGAAAGTGATTCGGGTTCAGATTGCGAATATTCTTTCGAATATGCAACTTGTGCTTAGTGAAGTGACGAGTGCCGAAAATGAGGACAAACAGTGTTTATGCTTACCTATAGCTAAAGTGTTCATGACTATCGAATAACAAGTATTATAATGTAAGTTATTTGACCGTAACTCATTTTATTTTATTGGACCTAGGGAAATATTAGTTGATCTCACATAAGCATCAATGGGACAGAAATAAGTTAACATATTGGACGGACTTAATTTAAAGGACAAACATCTTGTTGTAGTGTATACAATAAAATATAAAAATATTGTGGCACATGGTGAGTAATAATGACGAATTATGTATCAATGAATCTATAATTTGAACACTGGCAAATCATGATTGATTAGCTGCAGGGAAGCTGCTATCGTACAAAATGGTTGCCACAAAAGCTTGTAGTAGTTCGGAATAGGCTCAGTAGGTTGCAGTTCTATGCATTTCAACCGATAACAGCCAACAACTGGATAAACAAAATAACTGTTATTTCGCGTAACAGTTACGAAACGTTAACGGTTAAGAAATAACAGTTTAGCTGTTAAGGGCACATCCCTAGTGTTGACTACAGACGGACATTTTGCCTTCAATCGATTTTTCGGTATTAAGAACCAACAAAATGTGGTTTCCGGCTACATCACCTGTTCAAGGATTTTTTTTCTAATTTTAGCAACAGGATTTATCCATGTTTTCGTTACCAGGTTTCGCAAAAACAATTGCTCTGCTGAAAATTCGACGTTTTCCAGCGCACGATTACATAACTTTTTCTTCTTACGAAGAACTTCGCAAGGCGAGAAAGTAAAAAACTATTATAATCATACACGGAAACATCGCGTTTATTGACTTCAAGTGTTATTATGAGCATTGAGCAAAGTGTTAGAGCGGGCACTCGCAAAACGGCTTCGAAATCGCACCCAAGTAAATTTTATGTAACTTTGAAACGACGTCAAAGCGCAGCCAAACTCACGTTCACGAAATTAACGGCATTCAATGCAGAGTGTTATATACTTTTAAATTATGTGTGACATAAGTACATATGTAGAAATTCATGTTTTGGACTTTTGGCCAGCTTTTCGGGCATTTCCCCAGTGTGGAACGCCTCGCCTCGCCGGGAGACCCTTCCCCGTTGGCCACCGATAAGTTGTCCGCGCTGAATTGTTACTTATCCTTGCAGACCGCCACCGAGGAATGCAACTGTTGGATAGTGTTCAGGATACGAACAGCTCTGCATGTTTACTTGGTGTTTAACGGCCTTTCCTAAAATCATTGAAATTATTGAAATTATTTACCACCACCCCAAAAAAGAGAATGAGAGGGAGAGACGGACAGGAGGAGAGAGAGACGGAAAGAGAGGGGGAGAAAAGGAGGAAGCAGACTGAGGGTTTTTGGCCATCGTGAAAGTAATGGCGTAAACCGTTAATAGGCAATCAAATAACTTTTTAACGTTGAGAACGTTTTGCAACTTTTCTCTGTAAGATGAAATAAATTGAGGTTGTTCCAATTTTTAAAATGTGTTTAGTGCAATTGCTAAATTCTCAGGATGGTACTTCCTATTTTGTGTATGTGGCCTGTTAAAAGTTATTAGCTTATTATTCAGTTAAAAGTTTAGAACCACTTTCATTAATGTAACGTTTATCGTAGATGCATTAGTGCTGAGCTGTATGTTATCTATAGCTGAACCGCTCGTAAAAAACCATCATGGCGGACGTACCTTTGGTAAAGTCTCGGAGGCTGCCCCCACCCTGTGGCATCTGAGATTTCCCCTCGACGATAAGGAAGCGCGTAGGCGACAAGGAGAGGCGACTGCAAGACGCAGTGATCGCGCTGACCGTCACTCGTCATCACTGCCCCCGTCCTCAGCAGAAGAACTCGCACTCCCAGGAGTGTCCAAAGAAATGAATACATCGTTTGTTGGTCCATCACATTATCTGAATTATTATGTCGCCTCTATTCCCTACACTTGCTCGCAGGATTTCTTCAGCACTGTATTGTGCAAACGCTTCTCTGCAAAACGTTTCCTTTTTTTAAAGGATGCACCAATTTCTGCTGCCTCGCGCCCTTTTATAAATCCCCAAACAAGTTCTATTGGATTTAGATCTGGATGGTACGGTGGATGACAGAGAGGAATGTGGCCATGTTCAATGATTATTTGATCGACGACCTATCGTTTTTCAGTGGATATACTTTGAATTATTTGTAACAATTGGGTTTTAGTGAATAACAGCAGCTACTGTCACTGCTCACTAGCCACGGTCAAACAGGGACTGGAAACCGAAACTCTTCTTCAAGACACGGATTATTTTCTGTTGATCGTTTGGACACCCCCTACTGTAGAAACACCTAAGCTGCCTTCCGTCTGATCCTTCTCACTCATCAGTTTATCACCAAACTCGCAGTGTTGAATTACTGCGCGACCCACGGAGAAAGACGGAGAGAAAGAGCTATGTTGTGACAAAGAGCGCACGCAGGCGGGGAAGTATTAGGAGCTTTGGAGGGAGAGGGCATGCGCAGTAGGTTTTTTTTTGAGAGTGGTAGAGCAATAGTTACATGTTATGTGAAAACTCTTTACTTTTTAAATTTTCTGGAATTGAGTGGTTGAGGAGGGGTATAACATGTTTATTCACCTATTACTCTAGGATTCTCCACTTACTGCAATAAATAAATCCACTGGCGCCGTAAGAAAATCAGGGGCTTGGTGCAGTTGATCTATGGGGTCCCTAATTTCAAATAAAAAAATCCCTTGCATCAGAAATAACTTATTGCGTTAAATTTTGATTAGAGATGAATACACTTTTTTATTTCTTTGGTGCGAAGAGAAATTCGAGTCGGGGTTTCTGGCAATTTGCCCCAGCTGCCCCCTTTCTGAATAAACCTGATGTATCTGTCGTAAATACACTCTGTGACTCGCACGTGACTTTTTATTTTGGAAATATATCAGCTTTCAGGTCATTAACATGAATGATATAATCAAAAATTGATGGAACGTTTAATGTAAACGAGATGTACATATGCTAACGTTTAATGTATGGATTTTGAACAATATAGAGACTTGTAGCAATGAAGGTCTCTACACAAATAGAAATCTTTCTGTAAAGATGTTACAGAAAAGCCAATTAAAGGAAACATCGTTCATTTCAAATAAGTTCATTCTTCCTAAACTATCATTTAAATCGCCTAGACGTCGCGTGTAAGTACGTACGTGTGGTATCGACACCCGTTTACTTTTAATCACTTTTTCGCTGTCAGCGTATTCGAATCCAGGGAACACACATTTCGGTCTTGAATTTACAGTGTTATGCATGACATTTTCCACTGGTTGTTACTGTGCAATTTATTTGTATGACTTTAGAGACTGGCCATTCAAGAAGAAATAGAAAGGCGGAAAGAAATCTTACGAGAAGAGGAACGCCTGCGCAAAAGCCAAGCTCGCTCTTCCCAGGAGCACGATAGTGGAGAGGAAGGATCTTCTCCTACAGAACTGACGCGTGGTTTCCGGCGCCGGTAAGTGAAACAATTTTGTGGCAGTGGAAACCATTGTTTCTTTTCCGGTTATGAAGAATGTAAATGGCGAATCTTGTTTGGCGCGTTCCAAAAAAAAAGCGATTTTTTTTACACTTACCTTTTCCTTGCACTTTGTTTGTACGTTTTGGGTAATTTTTGTAGGTCACATAACGTGTCAGAGAGTAGCAGTGGATCTGTGTGTGAACGAAATCATAGGGGTCCTCTTGTTATAGAATTCAACACGAAGTCAGAAAGGCAGATACGACGTGGTAAATGTCTGGGTAAGTATGTATTTTCAATGTTGCATATTTTTAGATAATAAATCGTTTGTTAGTCTAGGTTGAGATGTAAAGTATTGCCAGTAGCTAAATAATTCAATCGTACCTGCTAGAATGTCGATCGTTAATAATGATCGTGTATTCAGTTTGCAAAGTGAAAAGATCTAGAGAGTCCACATTTTAATAAAAAAACATTTGTGAGAGGCGTTAATCCTTGAATCCTAGCGGCTGGTGGTAGCGTAGGACTTGGAGCGCAGTAGTCATAGTTAGTTAGTGCCTTATTTTATGAGGCGAGACTCGGGCCATCAGGACCGCTTTTCCGTCTAACCACGCAAATTTTGCTACGCTCCTTTCACCACCTAGCGGAGAAAGGAGGTATTATCTTCGGCGACGAAACAGGTGGATCTCAATTTTGCTCAGAGGCTTCTTTTAGGCTTGAGGATCTTTTACATGCAGTAAATCTACTACACGGGATAGCCGGCTTAACTTCCCCTCCGAAGGAAGGCGTACGAAGGATTTTTTCGCCCTTGAAAATCCGCGGCTTCGATCGGATTTGAACCCGCAAACTCGGTTACAACAGTCCGGTACGCTGACCGTTATACCACCGAATCCGTCATATGGTGATTTTAAGTCGGAATTTTAAATGAGGTTAAAATGTAGATGGAACTAAGCTTTCAAGCGCCGCCACGCGCTTACGAGTCACTAGCGTAAGAGACAGGTCTTCCCCGCAGAGGGCTTACGCGTGACGAAGTGAAGGCTGGGGTAAGGTACCTACTGACTAAAAAGTCAGTGAAGTTAACCGGGGGCAGGGAGCTTCATTATGACCAAATGAGGATATGGTTATGTGCTGAAGCCAAATTATACTAATTAACCATGATTGCTTATTACATTCGAAAACCAATCAATCGATATTCCATATTTTACGTGGCGAATCCCAATCCATCATGCCTACTCTTCCACTTGACCACGCAAATTTCGCTACGCTCCTTTCGCCATTTAGCAGGGAAAGGGGAGGTAACTCTCGGGCGACGAAACAGGCGATTTGAATTTAGCTCAAGAGGTTTTCTTTAAGCTTGAGGATATCTGAGAATGCAGTAAATCTTCCAACATAGGTCAGCTATATTTCCCCTCCCAGTCCTCGAAGGAAGGCCTGCGGCGGATTTTTCGCCCCTAAAAATCCACGGCATCGATGGGGTTTGAACCCAGGAACTTGAATATCAGTCCAATACACAAACTGTTATACCACCGAAGCCACATTCACGAGTATAACGTAATTTTCTGCGACACCGCGAGTGAAACGTGCTATTTCCAGTGAACGTATAGTTAGTTTTTAAGTTCGAGCAACTAGAGCAAGATAGAAACTTTTTTCGTATTATTGCTTATGGTTTAAGGCGATGTAACCAAAAAGATTTTTAGAATTGGACGTCCCCATAAGCATTGAAAAATTGAAACCCGACCGAGTGTGTATGAAATCACTACATTATTTGAAACGAAATCGGGCGGTACAATTTGGAAGTTAGAGGGAATTTGATATTAAATCATTAGCAGGAACGTTACTAATGGATCACTGCATCGATACTGACACAAACATACTGTCGACTCATGTTATAGTGAACTCAGATATAGTGAATCGTCGGTTATAGTGAACCTGAACCTCGGCAATAGTGAACGTCCTTTTGAATTTAGCTCAAGAAGTTCAATTAGCCCTGGAAATTAATTCCCTGCTGGAAAAAATATATCGCCTCAGTGTCACAAATTCCAACACCAGGCAACATGGGAAAAATATCTTTGGCCAAATTGATGGTCGTAAAATCGAAATCTCCTCTGAGTTTAAGGTAGCGAACCTGGATTGGGGACGTTAGGCACGTTACATATGCCACTCAGTTTCATTGCGGAAACGAAGGCCGTGTCCTGCGTGGGCTACAACTGGCGGTAGCGACGCGCGATTGCTTTTTAAATTTTTTTAAAATTTATTTTACGCCAAAAAGCAGTTAAAACTGCGTATGACGTGCTATGGGGAATAGTGAATTGTGTGCACATTTTCAAAATTCTGTGGTCCCTACACTAAGTCATACACTACTTAAATTTTGGGGAAAAAAAAGCTCCCATGTAATAAAATATATTTTCAAAGATGAAAAGGTAATAAATTTTGGCTCTTATCCATGTTGTCCTTCGGAATAATTCTTCCTGCCGCAACGACATGGAAACAATAATTTGAATAATAGTATTTCCCACTGAATTCTAGAAGACGTGGACAGAAAATGAAGTTACATTTATGTCCAGAAGCAAAACAAGGGGCCATCTCAGCATTTGCTCAATGGATCAGGGAAACTGGACGAAAAACCTGATCGAGATGGGGGTCATTGACCCGGAGGCTGCAATACAATACTTGTTACAGGTTGTTTATACACATTTATACAGTTCAAATGGTAAATAATGCATTATGTATCATTGTTAAAATTAATGTTACTTTTCTTGTAATGCTCAGTATAGTCTCTAATTGTATAGAAACAGTTATGCAGTGATGGTTAAGGAGTAAGATTTACTGAAAAGTTTTGTAGGGTTACTGTGTATAATAATTATTGTAAATATTTTAAAACAGGATTGCATTTCGCCTTGCACGATCGATGAATTCCGTTTTCGTCTTAGGAGAGCATTCCATACTATTGTGTGATCATATTCACTTATCCCCTCCATTGAAAGTGAATTAAATGATGCGTTTAAAAAATTTCACAGAAATGTTTGAGCAATAAACGGTGTCAAGAGATCCGCTGACTCCTTCCAAATTCGTTATCCATCGTTGCGTATTTACCCGCCGACCCGATAATAGGTCTAGTACTGGAATCTTTCGATCTCGGTAATGGCCGTGCCGGACTAACATTTTCGGATTGGTCACGCTTGTCTAGTCATCAAGAATGATTGGAACTGGGTATCTTTTTGTTCGGCTGAAATCCCCGTCGTCCTCCCACCGCGGAGCCCAACAAGGGTACACTCCATTTGAATGCTAGGAATGTCACGGGGGTATAGCATGGAGTAACATGGTACACTCGCAAGGGGGGTCACCGTGATCCCCTACTCACTCTGGCGTTCAATCGGGCAGGACATAGTCCGGTCCGATTGATCGGAAGTGTGTGAGAGCTCTGACTGCTCGCCTAGAAGAGGACGAGACCAAAGCCAGTGTATTGGATCACGGCGGAAGTTAGCTATGCAAGTGTAACACCAGAAAAGAACATGAAGAAACAAGCTGACATCTCAACCGCCAGGACACCCATTCCCTTCAATATGGGTGTCGCCATGCACGGCAAACAGTATACAGTACACATGGTGGGCGTCCAGCATACAGAGAAATAAAAGATAGGGTGATAAAAGAGTGAATGTGAAATGAAATGGAGAATAATTAGATCGATGATGTAGAAAGGAACACGAGAGCCTTTCCTACTTCCGTCAAAATGTGGACCGACCGAACTCGGAGAAGTTTTTCAGAGACACTGGTTAATCTTGCATATAATTCACGAAAGATATGTGCATTAAATAATACGACACAATCAATCCTTACTTGCTTGCTTCAACTTCAAGTTTAGTGATTATTCCGCGGGACAAAGCGCGTTGTTCTACGTAGGCGTCAGGAAGCGCGCGACTGCTGCAACATCACAGCTTGACGACACTCCCCCTCCCTCCCGCGCCGCCATGCCGCACGGAAAAGCGATCAGGTTAATCAGCCGCTTGCGCCATGCCGCTTCCGAAAGCATCTCATATGTTATTAGGCGATTAAAATGGCCTTAGGAGAGTGGGACGGTGCAAGAGGCATTGAAGGGTGTCAAAAATGCATTACGATACTTAGACAGTGGGCAATGCAGAACCAAGTATGGGGAAAGCACGAACTCTGGAGAAAAATCTAAAGAATTACTAATGAAAAATGTACGAAGCAAACAATTGAAAATAATTGCTTTTTTAAGGGCAAATAACGATATTGAAATTTTCAGTTCGTGCTGTTAATATTTTTTGCTGTATCTCTATATTAATAAAATCAATCATTGTGCAGAAATTCCATTTAATTTTGACATCATCAGATATAGTGAACCAAAAATGTTAGTCCCCAGAAGTTCACTATAACCAGAGTTGACTGTATAGAGCTCTGCAGTTATTCTGACCCAGAACTCCTAGGGTTAAAGTCACGATGGTGATGGATTTTTGACACTAGCCAGGTATATAGCTATGTTGATTTCAGCCACTATCTGAAGGAAAATTCTCGTGGCTGGCTGCTCTGTAGTTTTCTGTGGTTTATGCTATCAAAACCAGGTGAATGCTTGAGTGCCCCCAACAGGTCACAGTCCATGCATGATCTTTCCTTCCTCTTCCTTGTCTTATCCTCTCCCCTTACACACACACACTATACTACCACATAAGTCGGAACTTGAAGCTTGTCCCCTCTGGGGGAATGTAAGTCAGTGCCAGATCATACCATCCTAAAGGGGAGGAACATCGCCACCTTCCAGGATAAAACCTTCATTACACTAACAGAGCTACTATCATTTGCAGTGGATGTGCCCCGAATCATCAGTCAAACATGAATCAATGATAGAGTAACTTTCTTACTCTAATATTGACAAATATACCTAGAGAAACTGAAATTGCCATTATTTAAAATTGCTATAATAGTGACTTTTTACAATAAGTCTTAAAATTGCTATAATGGTGACTTTCTACAATAAGTCATTTGTTTCCACCAAAATGAGTGATAAAATTCAAAATGTCTGCTAAAATACACAAGCATTGTATGGGATTTGCAACATATGCCAAATGGGATTTTGTACATTTTGGCACACATAATGAAAGAAGTGATGTTGGAATGTGTGTTGCACATTCATGACATGCACATGTGGGAGCACCTGTGCCCTCTAGCCTGCCATATGTACAGAGTTTGTATGCATTATGATAAGCAACTCATTTTGGTTTCTTCTGGGTGTAAAATGTGTGAAGGAGAGTGCATATTTCAATCCCTATAATGTTTCTAAATGTTGTTTTCTAGTGTTCAAATTTCTCTGAAAGTAAAGTGTTATAGTAATATGCTCACAAGTAGAATATCACTTCATTATTTCACTATTTTGCAGGACATAGTCCTCGAGGGTCAATTGTATATTCAGCCATGGACACAAAGACGGGACAGCTGTATATTCTCACAGAATGGGTATTAAAAGTTGTTAATAAATCTCCTTTACAACATCATCGGAAAAAAATTGGCTTTTCAGAATGCCCAGAAGGAGGTGATATGAATAGCTATTTAAAACAGGTGAGAATATGCTATGCTAATTAGACAATTGTCTTGTATTATTTAATGCTGTATTTCTCATGTAAATGTCATTGTAAGTTATTTACAGAAAAGAAAATTATTGCATTATTCTGTATTGCAAATATTACTTTTATAAGATAATTATTCAGAGAAATTGCTTTTAGAAATGCGTTTTTTTTTAAAATATGAAGTAGTAGTTGTACATGCAAAGTGTTTGAACCTGTACTAATATATTTTAAGTTTCATGTATGTATTGTGTGTATGCATTTCTAAACATGTTTCATTGTAAATTCATAATACTGTAATCAGTCTCCTTCATCTAACATTATAATTTTCATTTCAGATATGTAGTATAGAGCAGGAGCTGAATTATTTACAAAAACTTCATCATTCCAATCTTGTGCATTATATCAGTATGAAATATATCCAAGAAAAGGACTGTTTATTGGTTTATCTTCTTCAGGTGTGTATACATTTTTTCTTGGTCAGTAGTGTGTAATGTTGATAAATGATGGTGCTCAGATATATTGTTTATTATGAACCTTTCATACCAGTAAGGGTAATTTAGAATCTTTTTTTTCTCGTTTAAATTTTTTTTATTATTATTATTTTTTTTTTAATTTTATTTTATTTAAAAAAATCAAGTAAAGATTTAAATACTAGTTGGTTATCACACCTTTCACTGCTCAATATTATGAACTCACTCAGTTCTATCGCACTGTTTAGTGCAGGCCTGCCCAACTCGGTGACCTGTGGAGCGACAGCAAGTGGCTCATTTCCCACGAGCCCAGAAATTCACCCGCGAGCTGTGTTGTGTCGGGGAGGGGATGGACGTCTCTCAGCAGTAGGGGAAATGACTTCGGGAGAGGACTGCTGGGGTACTGCCATTGGCTCTGGAGAGCATGACTAAGGAGCAACACGAATCATCTTTTGCTATGTGGCCTTCGTAAGGGAGTGTGCGCAAGACAGCGTGAATAGCATTTGAAAGCAATATAATAGGTTTAGTTCTTTTAAGACCATGGATTGTGATATTGCACTTCTTGGAAATCCTTTTGCTGTGGAGGTCATAAAAGCCATTTCACAGTTGCATTGTGAAGTTGAATATTTCCAGACTAATCCACAGCTAAAAATAAAATGCAAAAACTTGATTGGGATGTAAGAAATTTCAGAACGTTTTGTTAAAGGAAAATTATTTGAATTTGGAATTAAGGTTTTTAAAAGTATTTTATGAAGAATTTTTATTTAAATAAGTATGAAGTATAAATACTACATTGAAAATGAAATGTAAATACCTTGTTTTTCCTAGAGGAGTGTGGTAGGAACCAATGGTAAATTTATTTTGAATCAAAATCCTTGTTCAAACATTTTATTTTATTTCTCATTTATACTGTCTTATCCGGCTAGACTGTTATTTAGATAAACAAATATTACAGCATGAAATTTGTACATTCTTTGTTTAAATTGATACTGAAATTTTCCATGATTTAATAAATTACACTATGGAGTTCCAATGCATTTGTAGTACCCAATACATGGTTTCATCTCTCTAGTAAAGTGTCATAGGGTCAGTGACACATGAGTCATGCACCAAACCGTTCTGAAGGTCACTCGCATGCTCTTCATCTGAAGGCTCTGCACTTTTCTTTCCCTTTCCACCACAAGTGTCCCTCTCCCTGCGATTACACCCCTCTCAGTTTTCGTGCCAATTCATGGAAGGAAGGACAGAGCCATCTCAAGCTCTTGCACTCTTCTGAAGTCTGTTGGGCAGGCCTGGTTTAATGATTACCAGTGGCAGGTCACACCTAATTTTCGGGAAACAAACGGAGTAGAAATGTGGCTAAGGTAGCTCAACCACGAGAACCTCATTCACCTTAGATAGAAAATGTTTCAAGTATTTGGGGGTCGGTAGGTGTCGCTTAGTTTTTCTTTGATTTTTCACATTTCTCTATGTAGCTTGCAGACCTAAGCAGGTTGTGGCTTGGGATACAAGCTGGAAGAGAGAAACCTGTGTGCTCATGATATTGTTGGTGTTTCTGCACCCTTCCTGGAGCCTGATAATGCTCCGTCATGGCATGTAATTGGGCATCAATGATTATCTGCAATTGGATTTTGCTTTGCACTCCCAGGCTGAAAGGCATCAGTTATTTTTAGTACAGTAGCTCTTTAACCTGAATCAACTGGGGCTGTGGCTGATTCTCGTTAATGATTATCCTGTTATCCAGAGAACAAGGAGAAAATGATGAAAAATGATCTTTGATTAACAAACATTTTTAATGTAGTTTAAAAATTATATCGGTACACTTGTAGCTAAAAACACATCATAATGTATGTTTACACTATACACAATATGCATCGGTACAAACTAGTCAGTGGCGCCCAGTCCATCCAAGGGCCACTTCCTCTTCTCCCTTTTTCCCCTCTGGGTGACTCATTGCTGGAGGCGTGGGGAGGGAAAGGAAAGGGTTGCAGGTGGGGTGAGGGCCCTGAACTTGACTGTTGGCAAGTGAATTCAAGTAGTATATCTACCGAGTTTAACAATTTATCATCTGTAAAGCAAAACTTCATTTATTATGCTAAACACCATATTATTATCGAAAACTGGTCATTCCGGGATAAAAAGGTCTGGATTAACAACGTTCTACTGCACTTAATTTGCTTTTCTCTGCAAATAGCTCTCCAATGTTCATTTTCATTGAAATACAGTTGTAACATTGACTTTCGTTAGTTTTGTGGAATTTGTCATCACTGCATACCTATACAACTTTTGTAGATACAATGGCAATGGTTTATAGAACCATTGTTGGCAAACATCTGAAAAGACGTATTTTGCCACTTGGGACTTCGGTACTTCCATTCCTCAGTTCTCCCATGAGTAATCTGCATCTCTTGTTTTCTCTTGGTAATAGCAAATCAGTTACGACAAAATTATCCACACGAATACTGCAGGCCTGGTAGTGTAATCATAAATGCTAACCAGATGCTTTAATGGTAAATCAAAGGCAATAACAAACCTTACACTACCGGGGTAGCAGTGTGTTCAGGGATATATAGCTTCATTATGGTAACCAGATGCTTTAATGGGAAATCAAAGGCAATAACAAACCTTACACTACCGGGCTAGCAGAGTGTTCAGGGGTGTATAGCTTCATTATGATAATTAACATTTTACAGAAAGGCATGGGAAAGAGAGAAGTCCCATCACACAGACCACATAAAAGATCTTCAAAGTACTTTAGTGCACACGGTGTGCTAAGTGGTCCGATGACAAGGTCGCAGAAAGGACAGGGATAAGATAGGGGTGAATCTTCAATAAACTTGTATTTCAGGGAGGAGTAGAGCAAATAAAAAAAAAAAAAAAAATGTGCATTTTTACTTTCTCAGCTCTACTTCGTAGAAAGAGAATGTTTATGTAATGTTACAGGAAAAAGTGCCGATTATTCAACAGAAACGCACATTTTGTGAGTCTTGTAGATTTTTCATGCACCTGTTTGTAGTACCTTACATACTTTCTCAAATATGTAGTGTCATCAGAAACCATGTTATATGGATCTTGGTATTGAGAAAGACCTTTCCCCCAAGTGTCTGTCTGCCTAGGATTTTCACCAAAATCGATATACCAGGATTGAACTGAGTTATGTTACTGTGCCTTGAATTTGAAATGGTCTTTTAATGTTTTGGGAGTATTTTCGTTGCCCTTAGACATTTACAAAATATTCTTGGAAATGGCTCCAATCATTTTCTTTACATTTTTTGTTTGTATGGAGTTAAGTACACTTATAAAAATGACAGATTTTTAGCAAAAGATCTTAATTTTGGAAAATTTATTCGTTGTTTCGGTCGTTGCCCAGGTCAACAAGGACCACATCAAGCATTAGGGTCCCTGAACATCTGGTGGAAAATAGGCTCCAGGACTCATGATTTTGGCAAGAAAACTGATACAGAGTACTGTACGGTGACTGGAAGAAGAGTGATGTGGAGTGCAAAAATGAGAGAGGCCATGTGGCGCTACTATCTAGTTAAACAGAGGAAGAGAATTTCTGAAATATTAGAGGTGACAGAAGACATGCTGAGAGAGAAAAGAATGCTGGGGAAAGAAGAAAGGTGTCGATTACACCTGAGAAACCTTTTAGCTACAGCCAACTGAGCTTGCACTTTTCCATCCAAACAGTGGATTTGTAAGGAGCAAGCAGCATAATATGGTTGTTTGCTCCTAGCTATTGTACTGGTTAAGAAACTGAGATTCTTGCCCCTTAAAGCCGCAACCTTCAGTCAGCTCTCTATATGGAAAATTTGTTTGGTGAAGCAAATAAACTCCTAGAAAATATTAAGTAGCTAATAAGAGTGAGGAAGATGGTAGTTTGAAGAAAACCAAGAAGAGAGCCTTGCTTGTCAAACGTTTACATCTGAAAAACAATACCATGACAAAAATCATTGAGACATTGAAACCATTAACAGCCACAGTGAAGAACTTACACTAAACCTCACAGTAACACCAAAACCATCTGTTTTGAAATAGTCCGTTCCAAATCTAGGGGGACATCAACTGGAATCACACACAAGAAGATAGACAAGACACAATGGAGCAAGCTGTGAGACCTCCCAGTAAAATATAAGTCACCTGGGATTCAGTCAGAGTGATATTGAATAGTTCGGCGCTGGGTGAAGACTTCAGGAAACTGTAGATTAGAAACAGCCAAAATTTGATGAAAATTTGACCTGCATCAGCCAGACTGGTTGCTGAGTTGCTGGCCCAAACAACTGAACAGCATTCCATCAGAGAATCATGCAGCTTATGGGTAACACTTGACAGTGGTGGTTGAATACTAGACGACGCTCACCATCAAAGACTGAAAAAAGGGAACGCTGCAACTATTGACCCATAACATGCACCAACGATAACTATATTCTTGACATCCAAAAAAACAGATGAAACACAAGATTATCTTGGATCTGCTGATGGAATTTTCACACAATCCAGAGAATCAAAGGATGAGTTGATCTTGACAGGAAGATTCATTAAAATGCAAGAAATTATGATTCTTTGTTGCACAGCTGGATCATGAAGGGCTTAGAAGTTTAAGACTGTAGCCAAAAGATCATGAAGTACCGCAAAGCATGTGCATTTCAGATAAGTGACATAGAAATTTCAGGATATGCCATGGAATATACCATGGTGACAGCTTCGTTGACCGGTAGGCCGTAGGGTTCGAGTACCAACAACAGATTTTGAATACCAGTTAGATAGCCACTCTTTGGGAGGACAATACTAGTGACCAGCTACTCTAATAGGTAATTTTCCATGATTTCTCTATTAATACCCGGCGAATGCTGGAGAAGTACCCAAACAAATGTGTCATAGACCGAGTCGATCCTACTTAAACACTATGTTTTGTGAACTTTGTGTTGGCTATAGTGTGGATATTTCTTTTTTTTGCATTTTTAAAGGTTTGCTTTGAGTTTGAGACTAGTCAGCAGATTTTTGTAAGTGTTTCAGTTCAATCTGTTATTTATATACTTTGTAGTGCAAATGGAAATACACATATGAATTAGGTTTCTCATAGCAGATAACCACTTTTATATGTAATAAACACATTGAGTGGGCATGTGACAGTTATAGTAGAGCATGTTACCTCTCTCTTCCCTTTTTCTCTTAATTGCTAAGAACAGAAATTTTCCATGGGAAATATGTAAGAACATTCCTTTTGTGGTCTAAGGTAAAAAGCAAGATGTTTATGAGAATTTGTCAGCAAGTAAAAGTATTATGATTTTAACTTTGTCATTCACAGGAGTTTGTTTTCGGTGCAAATTTGACGTTCTACCTCTCGGAGAAGCTCCCTGTTGACACAGATATGCTACGTCATGTAACTACAGGAATTCTTGAAGCACTGGCATTTCTTCATCAAAACAACATTGTACATAAAGACCTGAGAGGATCCTGTGTTTACCTGACACAAACAGGTGTGTTGTGTATGATTATGTGCTTGATATAAGGCTTAACTATTTCTTGTACATTTTCATGTGTATCAAAATTGTTGTGGTCTTTTTGGACAATACATGAACCATTAACATATCAAGTGCTCTTATTGTTAATGTGTATTGTGTGTTAATGCATCAATAACTGATAATTATTTATTAAATAATTTTGAAATAATTTAAATAGATAAAACAATTGTTTCCCCCATGATCTACTATGCTGCTATTGGAATGGTTAGATCAACGCCCTCTCTCCTCCCTCCTAATGGGTTTGATTCTGATTGAGATTAACACATTTTCAGGGGTCGGAAAACCCTCCATTGCCTTGTTGCATATCTGACATGCGAAAGACATGAGCATAGACCAAGCAAAATAAAATTCTCTGGAAATACATAGTGCAATCTTGTATTTGTTCATTAGCAATGCACATTTATCAAAATATTGGACCCGGCAGTATTGATTCCTGATGGTGAATATGCAAGTCAAAATGTATGTACAAGCAGAGCCAGAGCAGACTGCTTAAAATCTTTGCTCTTGTCTGCACCCACTTACAGACCTGGGCCTATGAGAGGAAGAAATTATGATCATTATGACTGTAAGGATGTATGCAATTGGTAGACAATGCTCATAGCGTTGAAAGTTATTTGTTTTTTATTTCCCATCTCAAGAGGTAGTATACAAAGGTGAAAGAAAAAGACTGAAGAAGTAGGGAGCAGTGAAGTATACGAGCGACCTAATGGTGAACAAAAAAATCAGATAGAGAAGAGACCATTCTATGAGTCTCAGCCTTATTTTGCATTAAATGAAATGAATTTGAATACTAGTGCACAAAGGTGAATGAAATGTGTGGAAGCCACTGAATTCTGGTTTCCACCTTTCCTGACTACTGATTTTTATTTGCCTTTTGTGAACGACACCCACATTTGATCTAGAACAACATACTGACCCTTTGCAGAAGAAAATAAAATTCCTCAGGATCCCACTTGAAATCTATACTTGCATATTTTCTTGTCGAAACGTACTGAATCAAGTTTCTGTCTTGGCAATTTGTGTTTTCCTTGGAACATTAGAGTAACATGTTCAGCCTCCAAAATTGTCAATGAAGACAGGGTATTAATGTTCTGACTTTTTAATGTTACTTTCCAGAATACATTTATGAGATAACTCATCTCTGTAAGTATTTACCTCTTGCACAAGATATTGCTGTTGATAAATATCTATAAATATATTTGAAATTATTTGTTGTTTTGATTTTTGTGATATAAGTTGATTTATTAAATCAAAAAAGAAAATGCGTCTTGTACAAAATTCATATTCAAAAATCTGAAGCACAGTTTAGATTTGAAAATGCAACTTTAAATGTTCGTATTTTCATATGATTTTTGAACCGAATTAATATTTATTTCTATAACTGTATTTTGTTTACAGGTCTTGTTCGTGTATCTGATTACAGCTTGGACAAAAGATTGTTAGATGCTTACCAAGCAAGTGTCGAGACAAAAGCAGAGAGTATTTATCCTCCATCACTTGGTCGTGGAGGGAAGAAAGCTGATATATATCGGTTAGGCATTTTACTGTTGTCTCTTATCAATGGCCACATTGTAACTGATGCTACTCCTGAAATTCCAAAAGGACTACCACCAGTGTTGAAAGATTTCTTGTTTAAGTAAGTGATCATTTTGCAAATTACTTATATTGAAGAAATCCTAGGTGCAGTTAGATAATTAGTTTCCAAGTTGGTTTTATCCTTGCTTCAATTTGAAGATAAGAAACTTTAATCTTCTTTTTATTTATTTATTTACTTACCTCTTGAAATTGTAATCAAACTAACAAGTTAACAACATTGTCCTTCATATATTCAACATTCTTTAAAGCTTCAGCTGATTCATATTCACACACATCATTACAAAAGTCTTCTTAAAAACTCCACCACATTCTTATAAATTTCTCTCTTTGTTTCCTCAACCCAAGTACATTACTCCCTGTTCCTATTAATCTTATACTTCCCCACCTTTCCTTATTAAACCAAATCATGTTAAACTTACTACTTTCTCCTCCCTAACATCTCCTAATCCTACATTACCTTTTTTTCTTTTCTTAGTTTCTATATCCTCATCATTTCTCCCTCTCCATTTCCATTGTCATATAATGTTGCTCTATCTCTCTGTACTCACTCCATTCGTTATCAGTTTTCCAATTTCTTCTGCACCTCTCAATCACATTTCGATGTCTCCGCATCACCTTCACAATTTCTACATCTCCCGTCTTCTTCTGACCCCCCAGTAGAACCTACTTTTCACCTGATTTCCAATCCTAAACATTGCTATCCTATTTCTACTGTCTTCGTTCCCTACTCCTTTAAGGTACCTTGGTACACCACATCCCACTATTTCCTTATCATATAGTCGTCATATTGTCATGATACGTTGTCATCTCATTTTAGTTTTGCCATGCCATCTCATGGATAACAGCTGCGCTCTGTGGGTTACACTATGTTTGCATAATATAATAATAATAATAATAATAATAATAATAATATTGATAATAATAATGATAATTATTATTATTATTGTATTATATAATTATTTTATATAATAATAATTATTATTATTATTATTAGCATATCAAGTCCTTACTGATCATGTTACTATGGTCACACTTTTTCTTGATACCCGAGCCCCCTAGTCCTCTCTCAGCCTGGCACAGCACGGCCCGGTAGAAAACACCAGCTCCACTTGGAACGTCACGGCTCAGTTTGCAGTGCTGCCTACCTTCTTCGTTACTTGTCATTGCTATCTAGTCCAAGACACGCTATTACCTCAGTCTAATAATTGTGCTATTATGCTCAGTTTTCCGCCGTTGAAGTTGACAGCACTGCACTGCTGTGATGTAGACAGAAACCTCCTCTCCCCGCACCCCCCGCTGTGGAGTATCAAGAAAAAGTGCGCGACTAGTACATATTCTCTTTCGAGGCCCAGACGTATTCTATCCAGGAGAGAGATTAGCTTGTGTGATTATGGGAATCAGCTTTCTGGCAGTATCCCTTTATCTCCTCTGGAAAGTAACATTAAAAAGTAAGACAAGGTTGTTACGCCGTGAATTATGAATTGTGAGATGATAGGATGATGATGAGGGCTGAAGGGACAATCACAAATATGACCATATGCCTATGGAGAACTTAAATCTGCAGCCTCCTCGGCGCAGACGTCAGCTGCCATAACTGTCTGTGCCATGGAGCCAGCTACTAATATTATTATTATTATAATTTTTATTTTGTCATTATTATTATTATTATTATTATTATTGTTGTTGTTGTTGTTGTTGCTATTATTATTATTATTATTATTGTCATTTTTATTATTCAAATAATAACTACTGCAGATTATGTACTTGTGATATTTCACCTACCTTGTGCTATATTCTCTCAATGAAACTACTTGAAACGCTGCACACCATGTCAATTTTCTGGTATTTTTCAAAAATCTCTATGAGTAAGATTGATCTCTTTATTGCATACATGGCCAAAAGTACTGCCTAGAAACTATATTCCTAAATGCCATTCAACAGAATTCATTGCTGTGGCTACAAGGCTCTCTGTCATCTTCATCTTCATTAATAAACAAATTGCCAACCAGTGTCACAGAATACAATATTTATAGAACTTATGAATTCTCACTATGATTCAATTTCTCTCCTGTAATATTTATATTGTAGACTTTGGGTTTTATCAAAAAAATTGTATATTTTTTTCATGTTTTTTTACTTTTGCAATCTTCTAATGGTTTATTTGAAACGAGGCTTTCATAAAATAAATTAGGGTGTGAAATTTTTTAAGCTGTTTTAGAGAAAATGTTATTTGGGTGTTTCTGGAAATGCAACTCTTTCAGTTCACTTATACTTGAAAACTTTTGAGAATTCAAGAATTTCATAATAGACCATTTGAAGCATTTGTATCAACAAAAATGCAATGAAATGGATACCTATTGTAATTATTAATGTGAGAGAGTCAGAAAAATGTCCGTATAATTGTTGAAAACTCCAAAGTTTTAATCAAATTTAAAGTTATTCATTATTATGCTTATCTGTACAAAAAGAACAAAAAATCTAGTGCCTATTTGACAAAATGCGTTTTAAGGCATTTTTGAAAACATTGACAGTTTGATTTGAAACGGACAGCTTTTTTCAAATACTAGACGGTCTTTACACCTCTGCTTTATTTCATTAAATTTTTTGCTCAAATAGGGAACAGTGCACTTGTAATTTTACAAAAGCAAGTTTCATTAAAGCTTCAGAAATTTTGAAAGTTCGAAAAGTTTAATGTTTTCAACCTCATACATTCTTGAAGCTAGAGATTTTATTAAAATTTATTCTGTCAAATTATACCTTCAAAAGACAAGATGTACAAATTTTTCAAAATACATCTTTTCATGTACTTATAAATTCTATTGTGACAATTTTCCAAAAGTGCCTGTACAAGATGATGTTAAAAAGGTTTCAAATTTGTTAATTTAACATTTTGTGAATATGTACAACACCACACTGAATTCTGTGCTGTAAGGGATGAATTTTTAATCATTTTCACTCACTTCTGTACAATCTCCATTGTTACTCTGAACTCTTCATCCATAGCCTATCCACTCAGTGTTCCCATGATTGTTTTAATCTATTTGCACCTTGTTATACATTTTATTGGGTTGTTCCATAGCTTATGCCAGTGTACAATTTTTTCTTTTCTGTGTGGAAGTATTTGTTGTTCGGTGCACTCTCCATTGATGTCCTGATAGAACCGGTGCTTTTTGAAACAGAATATAGGTTGTTTGTATGGTGTAGCATTTGAGTTTATTAGTCATGGCAAATAATCATGGTTTCAGTACCTCACTTCAGTTATAATTTTATTTTTGAAGATGGAATTTCTTGACAAATGAATTTCTTTTCTCTTCGTTTACTTCAGTGTGTATTCTTTCACACTCTTTCAGACTACTTATATACCAATGAAGGTAAAATTTACTGTCCAAACAATCTTCCTTGGTGTGGGCTGACTGATGGACATGGCTCAAAGTGCCATGTTCCTCAGTTCAGAGTAAATTTCAGCCTACTTTATCAGAGTTCCTCAGATAAAGTAGGCTGCACTGTACATCAGGCTGTTTTTCTTCCAATCTGCTGTTAAAATGATTTTGATAGCTCTGTTGGTTGTTGCTACAAAGTTTTTTCAGTAGCCTTGTGAACTAACCTTTAGTACCGGTAATAGGTTCCGTTCTTGTTTTATCAACATCCACGGCCATCTGATGTCATTTTCATCTCGACATACTATGTATACACATGTAAATGACATATTGTGAGGACCTGTTATCGAAACGGTGGATGAATATTTTTCCTGTATATAGTAAATTATTACCTCTAACACATTATGTTGTCAGAATCCATGTTCTGTGGGTTGTTGATGCTGAAAAATTGGTTGATAGTGAAATGTCCATCTGTCTGTCCATAGTTGATGCTAGCGCCTAAACTATTCAGACGATTTTCTCTAAAATTTCTTTGATCTGTCTGAACTCAAGGTCCTGTGAGTTTTAAATGGATATATTAATTTTTGGGAGTACTTCACTTGAAGACGGAACATTTTCAAAATTTTCTCAAAAGTTGCTCCAAATTGTTTTCATAAACTTTTTCATTGGATAGAGCAAAGAATGCCTAAAAAACGTGGCACATATGTTATTTTCATTAAACTTATTGAATTTTCAAAAATTGCAAAAGTTAGAAATAATGCCAGAAAGTAAGTATATGTTATTGAAGCAATACTAGTTTCTCTCATTGTCAGGTTCGTCTTCTGGCATTACATTTTCCATCATCTTCGATTTCTCAGGAATTCTCTCTGGTTCATCTTCCTTTTACTTTCCCATTTACTAAATATGTAGGAAGTGAAGAGAAAGAATTGTAATGCTGCAGCAGAAGGTGGCAATTATTCAACAAAGAAACTTGTACCATTGTTTCTCTATTTTGAAAAAGTGGATAAATCTTGTGATGCTGGGGTGTCCAACTTGCAAGGTCGCGAGGGCCACTACTAAAACCTTTAATATGGTTGCATGCCATATTTTCATTACTCAGGCGATCCACACTGGCTTCCCTGTAATGTTGATCTTGGAATCTTTAGAATGGGAACAATCATTATCATTACCATCATCATCGTCGTTATGATTAATAGGATTTTCTGGAGTGGAGAGCAATGACTTACAGAAACCTCTATCAGATTAACAACCTTTACTACATTGAACATTATGTAACTGAGCACTTCATGCACTGCTCTCACAGACTACTTCGTGCAAACAGAAGGCAACAGAAATTTCTTCCTACTGCTTGCAGGATGCTATTCCCCACCAGTTTGCTAGATGTCATTAATATCTTGTGTGATATTGCTGGCTTCTGAACTTAACATTCACTCTACCTCACTAAGGGGGTGGATTTTAATGAATGTCCTTTTTTTCTTTTCTCTTGAGAACAATATTTTATAGTATAGACATTAATTTTATGTTACGACAAAAAGAAAAGATTTGTATGACTTTTTTTGCATTTTTTGTGGATTTCATGGATTTTAATATCATTTTAATGGTACTTACTTCAAATAATGTTTACGAGTTGCAACAAATGTTCTCCAGAGATTTCCTGAGAAGCCTATTCAAATTCTTCACTCAGAACTTGTAATGTCAGCTGTTGTAAGTATGTAATTTAAGGTTCCTATGTAATGTAATCACATTAAAATGGGCCCAACTGGCCTATTCAGGTTCAACTGGCCCAACCAGCCTAACCAGATCATATATTCTTATACACAGATGGTTCATCATGCAATGACACAGTGGTATGTAGTTTTTATTGTATCAGGGTCACCAAATCATATTGGCCTCATTCTCAGTGCAGTACCTTCGCTGCTGAAATGTATGCAATTCGTGAAGCCCTAAAATACATTGAATCAGCGACTTTCCGCCGAGCAGTTCTCCGATCTGATTCTCTCAGCTCTCTTCAAGCTGTCGCCCATTCTTCCTCAGACCACCTAACGGAATCAATTCAAAACCAGATTCATCGTCGTCTGTCTTGCCATTATGATCTAGTACTTGTTTGGGTCCCAGGCCATGTGGGAATCACAGGGAACGAGCTGGCTGACCAGGTGGCAAAATCGGCGACACAGAGTTCTCATGTTGGCATTCCTTCTGTTCCATCATCCGATGTAAAAGCTTTTTTTAAAAAAAGATCCATCTTTAGAGCAAGGCAAACAGAGTGGCACAATACCACCTATAAACTAAATGTAATAAAGGATTCTGTTAATCGCTGGCATTCCTCATCCTGACCTTCTAGGCACATTTTAACTCATCTGCGTGTTGACACTGCCACTCTTCTCATGGTTTCCTCATTCGAAGTAAATCCCCCCCACCTGTGATTCATGAAGGACAGTTCTTTCTGTGGAACATGTCCTCCTGCATTGTATGAAATTTGTTAGCAGCCAATGAAGACGTGGTCTGGTCAACTGTCTACAACAGGTGCTTGGCAAAGACAATTCCGTGCTCTCAAAGCTTTTTTTGATTTTTGAGAGAAAGCAGAGTATATAATTTTATTTGAGAGATAAGGGCAATAATGTTTCTTTTTCCTGGCCCCTTTATGGTCAAATTTTTTTTGAACTCTTTGTCTTATCTTCTTGTATATTTTATGTGTAACTGAAGCTTTCTTTTTAGGTTATGTATGCGATTTTAAATTAGCGGATTAGTTGCATCTGCAACACATTTACTAGATCTTTAATTTTTTATTATTAATATAATAATATTAATCATAATAATAATGATAATAATAATGATGATAATGATAATAATAATAATCAAAATAATCAAGACATACTTTGACACATGCACTAATGACCTTAATAATTGAATCATCCTCTAAACCTAAGCAATCAATCAATCCCACTGGCAGCCCACAATGTCATTTATTGCAGTAGGTCGGGCTTCATATTATAAACCAATTTTTCAAGGTTCCACAAAACCTGGATTGTGATGACCGAATGTAGTGGAGGAAGGAATTTTCTATGTACAGGAACAAGAATTACCCACTTTTCAGAATCAGGGACCCACAATACAAGTTTTTCTGTTGAAAAATGGTCACTTTTCAAAGTATGTTAAGTTTAACATACTTTATCTTTTCTATGTAAGTATATACTAGATGAGACAGTAAAAATATTTGTGGTGGTTGAACAAAATCGCCTCCATGCCCTGAAGTTTCTGAACCTCCTTTTTGTCATGAAACACAAGACCTATGAAGGGTTCTGTATGTTTTATATCAGTGTCCTGTGTGTGAATAATTTCTACTAGCTCAGTAAAGGACGGTGTGGTAGCAGCCTACCAATTCGCTGCATTCCAGCAATACATACTCAAAGCAGAGCTGTGTACCATTCCAAGCCAGTATTTCATATCTTGACAGAAGTATACAAACTAAATCGTGTTCACAACCCTGGTGAAGGTCACATTCGACAATATAATAAATATTATTATTGTCTTTTCTTCTGTGAATGTGCAGCAAATGTAGCATTCTTTCAATGCATGTCATTGCTTAGGCCTCTGTGCAGTATAGAGGCACCCACATGATTAACATTTCTTTTTTTTTTGAACAGATGTCTCATGGAAGATGAGCACCAGCGCTGGAGTGCAGGCCAGCTTCTTCATCATCAATTTCTAAAAATGAAAGTTGGCTCTAACTTAATTATGGACCAAAACCATGAGGAAGTAAGTATGTTTGTGAGTGGATTTTGATTGGAATCTCAAAACAGTCTTCATTATTAAAGAGTAAATATTGGAGAATTTTCTCTAGTTTTTGAAATATTTTGTGATGCATATTTTCCAAAAATACATGTAGTGGACACAGAGCATATAATAAGGGAATTTTGAATTTCTGTAGAATAGTTAAACATTCATTTGACAAGAATATTTTTCAAAGCATTTTGTTTGTTTTTATTTCCTGGGCATGTGGAAATTTTGTTTTACTAGTTTTTCTGAGTTAAATATTTATGTTTACAAATTTATTTTTTATGGATCCTAAAGGAGAAACATAGCGAATATGACAAGAATGAAGATGAAGAAAGCATAATTATTGCCAGTATTCCTTGTCAACCAAATGGACATTCTCGAATTTATCAAGAATTCGAAATGATGAAATTGCTGGGAAAGGGTTCATTTGGTAATGTGTATAAGGTTAGTGTATTTCATGCAATTCTTGATTTGTTTGTTGTATTTTTTCAGTTAGTTATTTATACATTTTTTTCGTAGGTTCGTAACAAGTTAGATGGTGGTATTTATGCTATAAAGAGGATAGAGTTGGATCCTAAAAATAAACAACTTAATCGCAAAATTACGCGTGAAGTGAAACTCCTTTCTCGTTTAAATCATGAAAACGTAGTTCGCTATTACAATTCATGGATTGAGAGTGCTACAATTGAGATGCCCACAAATACTGATCAAGTTGATGGTTCTTCAAGAAGTATTCACGAAGGAAAAAAAGATGTCAAGCAGGTATGTTTATGTATATGATAATTTTGAGCCTGTTGTAATAGAAGTATTGGTGATGGGTGATCACCATGTCATCACGATGATATAAAATTTTATGATAAATGTCAATTTGTTGCTTAATGAACAGTATTCAGATATAAAATCTTTATGAAAAACTTTTTAAGAAATGTATGACAAATTCACTATTTGGGGAAGTTTTGAACTTGGAGAATGCCCAAACAAGTAATGTTGAGTGTGGCTGTAGCTGCACTTCATCAATCTAAGGGTAGTAGGTTTGAATTTTGTGTAAGGCCCAATAACAATTGTGAATGTCTATTGTGTAAGGCTAAGTAGTAATAGACATCACAAAATAAAACAAAACAAAAAAAAAAGAATTTAACCATCTTGTCACAGTCAACATCGAAATCATTGGTGAGTGTTTGGGATGTTTCTTGTCCTGTACATCATCAGTGGTGGTTAGTTCATTAGATCAGTGATCACCAACAGATGGTCCATGGACCACCAGTGGTCCATGAGAAAATTTTGGTGGTCCAGAGAAATCTAGACACAAGTATAATTTTTTATTTATTTAATATTAAACCAGAAATAGTATTCTAAGAAATTCTTATGTAAATGACAATGTTTTGACATATTCTATTCAGTTTGTAGACTGTGAGAGAGAGGGAAACGAAATGTGTTTATTGATGATTGTCAGAATGGACTAAAGTATCATTGCAAAGACTTATACTGTAGAATTGTTTCATCCCTTATAACAGTCACCTGTTTCTGCAAATACCAATTTCCATCAAATTATTTTATTTTATTTATTTTTAATTGCTTGCTTTAATGACAGCTTGAATGTTAAAATTAAACAACCTTTAATTATGTTGTTATAATTAAATAAGCATTCTATGATTACATTATAATTAAATAATAATTTAAGCCTATTTTATTCCATGACTAAATAAATAGCTAAGTAAAATGTATTTTAATATTTAAAATTTATTTGAATTAATGCTCCTTCCTGCATTGATAAGTTTTGTAGCTTATACTAGCCGTTATTGAGTGTTTGTGGAATGGTTATTGGTTGTTTAAAGAGGCTGTAATAATTTTAAAGAAGGGCAGTTGCCTGTATGAATATGAACCTGTATGAATCAGGTATGATTTTATTTAAAATGGTTATATTTTATTTAATTTTGATTACAGTTGTGTTAGACATTACCATTGTGTCCACCTCCTATTGGATTTTCCAATACTTTTTTTCCCTGGTGTCAGATTGATCCCTGGTATTTTCTCCCATATACCTTTTAACCATTTTCTTTGATTATCTTCTACCTATTCACAAATTTTGTTTCTTTCAATTTTTTTCTCTCCCATTACTCTGGCTAATGTTGTCATTACTACTTAATGTCACAAAGATCTCATCTGTTGTAACCCCAATATCAAAGTATTCTTAATTTAGTTATCAGTGTTTCTGTATCATATCTGAGCAGCAAGTTCGCTATTATTCTATATTTCATGCTCTGGAAGAGACCGGGAGCGGTGGCTCAGTGCATCAACTGATGTCACAGCATTGCCTCTGACTGGGAGGACGTAGGTTCGAGTCCTGGCAGCGACAGGATTTTTGACACTAGCTTTTCAGCTAGGTCAAATTCAATTGCTGTCTGGACGGGAATTCTAGCGGCCAGCTGCTCTGATCGGTAGTTTTCCGTGGTTTCTCCGATCAACACCAGGGGCATGCTGGAGCAGTACCCTAACCCTAACATGCGATCTTTCCTTCCTCTTCCTTGTCCTGCCTCACCCCTGACACACACACATGAACACGCACCACTACACTACCATACATGCCGAGAGACCATCAGGGACTTAGGGCCGTATTTATAAACCTCAGCCAGGGGCCTGCCAGGTCTAGCAGGCTGCCAGTGTTCAGTTTTGTGATTTATGTACGGCCCCCAGCCAATTCGTCACCCTTTGTCCTCCTAGCTAGCCCCAAGTTGGCAGGCTTCTAAGAGCTCTGCTAGCAGAGCTTCATAAGTACAACACTTAGAATTTGTTCCAGCTGGGGTGGTGCCCCGCAGGTGGGAGATGCCTGATTGAGGAAAAACCCTGCTAGTCGACGTTAGGTTGGCACCGGATCTCGCCATCCGGTTGGGGAAGATCACTGCCATTCCCCCAATAAAAACATGCACTACACAGGACTAATGACCTCGTTAGTTGACATGCCCGGAAACTCGGTCGGTCGGTCGGTCGGTCGGTCGGTCGGTCGGTCGGTCGGTCGGTCGGTCGGTCGGTCGGTCGGTCGGTCGGTCGGTCGGTCGGTCGGTCGGTCGGTCGGTCGGTCGGTCGGTTGGTCGGTCGGTCGGTCGGTCGGTCGGTCGGTCGGTCGGTCGGTCGGTCGGTCGGTCGGTCGGTCGGTCGGTCGGTCGGTCGGTCGGTCGTCGGTCGGTCGTCGGTCGGTCGGGTCGGTCGTCGGTCGGTCGTCGGTCGGTCAGTCGGTCGGTCAGTCGGTCGGTCAGTCGGTCGGTCGGTCGGTCGGTCGGTCGGTCGGTCGGTCGGTCGGTCGGTCGGTCGGTCGGTCGGTCGGTCGGTCGGTCGGTCGGTCGGTCGGTCAGTCGGTCGGGTCGGTCGGTCGGTCGGTCGGTCGGTCGGTCGGTCGGTCGGTCGGTCGGTCGGTCGGTCGGTCGGTCGGTCGGTCGGTCGGTCGGTCGGTCGGTCGGTCGGTCGGTCGGTCGGTCGGTCGGTCGGTCGGTCGGTCGGTCGGTCGGTCGGTCGGTCGGTCGGTCGGTCGGTCGGTCGGTCGGTCGGTCGGTCGGTCGGTCGGTCGGTCGGTCGGAACCACCAACCACACACGCACCAACCACCATGCGCCAAACACACACCACATGCACACACAAATATAATGAAACCTACTCTAACAGCCACCTCAAATATACAGTTGAATCCATTAATGGCCATTTTTCTTGGAACTGATTTTTTCATAAGATACACAAGAATATTCCCTTTTACATGACCACTAGACTTTACAGCCAGCAACCAGCACATTTTATAAATTGAGTGGCTTAGCACTGTAATAACAGTCTGACCAGATCATTTTTGGTCAAAGGAGGTTACTTACAGACATACTGTTATGTCTGTAACTGAATGTGTTAACTGAAATATGCGTAGTACTATAGAATAGTTATGAAATGCAATGACAATTGTAGATGCATTGTTTGAAATGGGTCCTGCAATATTATATCACAAAATTTATTCATACTGATTACAGAAAGCAATGTTATACTTCAAAGTATTTTTCAGATGACTCTATTTTCCTTAGTAATTGCATAGAAGTCATTACAAATTTGTGGGAAATTACGATTGGTCTTTGTAATGGCTTTACAAGCTTTTTCTTGTAAATTTGATTTTCTATGATCCAGATATTGTTTGCTTGGGGGAAAGCCTGTTTACAAATAAATTTGTATTCAGAGGGAAAGGATGAACTGAGTGATTAATGAAAGATTTTGATGTCTGATAATATTGTCGCTGAAAGTGAACTAAGATTTCTGTTCATCGTTTATGTACACTCCAGCTATTCCACAGATTTGTTTTTCTGGTGATATCTATTATCAGTGTCATTATTCATCACAAAGAACCCTTGCCTGACTGAATTCAACACACTTTCCAATCTTAAGATATTGTTGAAACATGCTTCAAAGAAGTCAACTGGAAAATCTCTTGTAGGTGAATGTATGAAACAGGTTTGTATGAACAGAAATGTATGAAACAGGTTCTCAACTGTCTTAAGGGAATGTGGAACATACTTAATTAAGTCTGCAATTGAACACATTTGGGCATCCTAACATATTCACAAATTTTGGGAGGGCAGGTTGCACAAAAGGAAAACGCCGTCCTTGCCCTCATGAAAGAAGAATGTCCGGTCAGTGTGGTAATAGAGTAAGAAGTGAAAAGGTGGTGAAGATAGCTGTTGATTCAGAATGTTCATGCATTAGAATGCAATGTCAAATTATTGGTAAAAAGATTCCAATTATTTATAGACAATCAGGATTTTATTGGGAAAACAGTCACATTAATTAAAGTTAAAATTTGAATAAAACATGAAACTTGGTTTATTTTTCACATTTTGTCTTGGACTACATTTCAGAGATTGATGTGTGTCAATCTTCAGGTACATGTTGTGGCTAAAATTAAAATTATTATTATTATTAAATATAATAACTAATAAAAATGTCCTTATTAAATAAGTTTGCTTAGTCTCTTTCACAGCATTCTCATCAAGTTAGCTTTCCTCTGTGTGGAAACATGTTTAGGGCTCATAGAGCATACTGCTTCTGCAAATCCCATCTAAAAGTCATTCACTCTTTTGCTGAATAGCCCTGCCAAGTTTCTATAGCATGTGAATTGGATCTACAAGTCTAATTAGTGGTTTGGTGAGGATGTAAAGTGAATTTCTTGAGTAAGAGAATGAGTGACAAGTCAGTCGATGATTGACATTTGCTGAGAGGAGACAAGTGCACCTTAATCCATTGTTTAAATTGCGTTTTGCAGTTTGCAATTAACACTATTAGATCTGATGTATGCTTTCAGTAATCGTGTAACATTGATTAAGTGACTACCTCTATTAATGATCAATATTTGCCAAAACTGTTAGTGACAGCTTAAGAAAGGTTTAACTGTAATGAGGCAAGTTTCATTGTAACTTCGTAATATTTTATTTTAGCGTCAAGTTAATTTAGAGTTAAAATTTTTAATTTTCTTTACGTATTTATAATTTGTGTATAATTACATGTGTGTATATAAAATAATGTTAGATTATCAGGACTTGAAATGTGGTGTAATTAGTCTTTGTTTTTTGTGGTTGGAAATGATTTTTGTTTCTTCAGTTCCAATTTTTCTCAAATTCATGATGATGTGGAAGTCAAAATTTTACTGTTGGCCGAAATTCAGGAACACATCATCTGCTTTCATTTCTTGACTTCATCTGATTTTTTTCTTTTTTAGCACCAATACTGTCATCATTGTTACTCTCATCATCCTCTGAATAATTCTGTTGTGAGGTAGACGTAGAATTAATTGTGCTGCCATAATGAGCTGCTGTGTCATTGCCACTTGTATTCGAATTCCTCTTCATTAACATCATTTTTTCAATTGACAATATCACCTTTATCGGCATTAATGAAATGTGAAATTGATGTGGCCAGCTCAACACAAGCTTCTATATTTTTTTGTCATCATAGGCTTGATTGAAGATTATTGACTAGGAAAGTCTTAATGTACTTGCAGGTACGTTTTCCAAAGTCCCACGTACTATGACAATAGCATCTTTTATGGTCCAGGTTTTCAGAGGGTTTCATTGAATCTAAACAATTTTCTTGAAAGAAAAAATTGAGGAAATTCTTGTGGTAACTTTGTTTAAAACAGGATATATATTGATTGACTTTCTTTATTAAAGAATTTGCATTAGGTGGTAGAGAGTAGTAAAAAATTTGACCCTTGTGTGTTTTCAGTGTAGATTTCAGATAGAGGAGTATGAAGAGGCATTAACAAGCAGAAGACAGCTCTTTTAGGTATCCCTTTCTCATCCTGATATTTTTTCACAGACAGTGCTATGAAAATGTTGAAAAGCATCCACGAAAAGTAACCTGGTTCATCCAAGCTTTTGGGTGGTAGTAATGTCACATGGTAATCATCCATTTCCATTCCTTCAGAAGTTCTTGGTTTCTTACCTTTCCCAATTATGATTATTTTGATCTTGTATGTGCTGCTCCCATTTGAACACATCATAATGGTGAGTCGACCTTTGCTAGATTTAAGTCCAGAAGCTAATTTTTCAGATAGTGTTGCAGCAGGTGATTTTGAGTGTAGTATTTTCCAGAATAGACCTAATTCACCTGCATTGTACATTTGGTCAGGGGACAGTTTAAATCTTGAAAGCAACCTCATTGAACAACATTGCAGAAGTCATGTCTCCACTCAGAGATGCCTCAGATGTCCAGCTGTCTCATATTGTGTTGAGTTGTGAACCTCAATAATCAGCCGTGTGAAGTATTAAATGTTTCGTCAATTTTCAAATTTTCGTGAAGCCATTTTGTGTTTTCACACACTATTGGCCCAGAAATCAGAATTTCTTCGATATGCTTCTATTTAATCTGTTCAAAAAGAGCAAATTCCATGTTATTCCATTTCATTGCTGTTCTTCTCTCTTTCAGTCCTATTCATAATGATCACTTCATAGTTTTTCCCGCAACTGATGCCTCTGAAATGGATTCTGTGGAAGATATGGACTTCATCTTGCCATTTTTTTTATTCAATGAAGTCACACTCGGTCTGTTCACCCTCACAGTACTATAGTAGGTTAAAATTGTATTAAAAATACAAATGAATTAAATGTTAAATAACTTCTTTCAGAAATGAGCTGAGAGAGGTTAGAGGATACAACCTCCCCCTCATTATTTTTCATCTTCAGTCTCATTTTAGTTCTTTTCATCCCCCCTCTATCAATTAACCTTTCTATCTCTCCCTCTCTCTTCTTTCCCTTTCTTGTCTTGCATATCTTTCTCTTTCTTTTTCCCCTTTCAGTCCTTCCCTCTCTTTTTCTTTTCTTTCCTTCCTTTCCTTCTTCCTTTCCTTCTTCCTTTCCTTTTTCCTTTCCTTTTTCGTTTCCTTCTTCCTTTCCTTTTTCATTTCCTTCTTCCTTTCCTTTTTCGTTTCCTTCTTCCTTTCCTTTTTCGTTTCCTTCTTCCTTTCCTTTTTCTTTTCCTTGTTCCTTTCCTTCTTCCTTTCCTTTCCTTTCCTTTCCTTTCCTTTCCTCCTTCCTTCCCTTCCTTTCTTTCCTTTCCTCCTTCCTTCCCTTCCTTTCTTTCCTTTCTTTCCTTTCTTCCTTTCCTCCTTTCCTTCCTTTCTTCACTCCTTCCTTCCTTCCTTCCTTCCTTCCTTCCCTGTCTTTTCGTTTCCTTCCTTCCTTTCTTTTCCTTTCCTCTATTTCCTTTCTTTCCTTTCCTTTCCTTTCTTTCCTTTCCTTTATTTCCTTTCCTTCCCTTCCTTTCCTTTCCTTTCCTTTACTTTCCTTTCCTTCCTTTCCTTTCCCTTCCTTTCCTTTCCTTCCTTTCCTTTCCTTCCTTTCCTTCCCTTTCCTTTCCTTTCCTTCCTTTCCTTTCCTTTCCTTTCCTTTCCTTCCTTTCCTTCATTTCCTTTCCTTTCCTTTCCTTCCCTTCCCTTCCCTTCCCTTCCTTTCCTTCCCTTCCCTTCCCTTCCTTTCCTTCCCTTCCTTTCCTTCCTTTCCTTCCTTTCCTTTCCTTTCCTTCCTTTCCTTTCCTTCCTTTTCTTTCCTTCCTTTCCTTTCCTTCCTTTCCTTTCCTTCCTTCCTTTCCTTTCCTTCCTTCCCTTTCCTTTCCTTCCTTTCCTTTCCTTTCCTTTCCTTTCCTTCCTTTCCTTTCCTTCCTTTCCTTTCCTTCCTTTTC